>JAQFZX010001808.1:0-24951 GCA_034682405.1 Hydroisotoma schaefferi | reverse complement strand
ACCTCATTCTGTTTTAGAACTTTTAGTTAGTAAAACGCAGCAATGGGGTGTGGTTGGGCCCCGTTATCACTGATAAATACTACCCTTGGACCTTGGAGTATTAACAAATTTGGAATTTGCTCAGGATTTCGCCTTGAATAGTTCTTGTTATGACTGAGCTGAACAACTTCCCGTCGCGAATGAGGATCGATCACGGACAGGATGTTTATGCAACTTTTTAATAAATAGCCATCAATAACATTAAACAAAAAACAAATAATAACAAGAAATAAAACGAATCAGTCGACAAAACATTTATCCATACACAACTATCATGAAATGAAGTGGATCTGGCTGGATTTTGCAGATTAAAGTAAGTTAGGTGAGGAGGATGACGCTGACGTAGTCTCACTTCTAAGAAGCAATGAAAGGTTTTGACTTAAACATCGCATCTTATGATGTCAAATCCCTTCCCTTGTTGTTACCTTGATCAACTTTTTATTCTTATAGTGTAAATAATACTGCGTTGAATTGTATTTCCATATCCCTGCCTTTCGATTGTCTTTTATGTGGCTGCCTAAATATCTGGTAGCAGCCAGCTAGTTTAGTTGTAGTATGTATAATGTAGCATTAGCATTTAGTCATAAATACCCAAAAAAATACCCGTTCACTCCCTCATTTATAATTAATTAATAAATGAACATTGGGCTGCCCACTTGTTTTTACGAATAACAAAAATATTTATTGACTTATAATTGCGCGAATATTATAAATACTGCATATCGTGTATGATTTAAAATAACGACGGGGTTTACGACCGATTTTACGTCTAACGACTTTTTGGTTTTTGATATCTCATACAAGCAGTTGAGACTGTAGGATAGGAACCTATTTGAGATAATGACCGGAAGTGAGTTACACTGCGAAAAATGTACAAGTTATAACTACAGCATAGATTTACATTGATTGTACGCTATTCCTCCTCGCTTTGAGAGAAAAACATAAGACTGATTGATTAAACGGTCATAGGGATTTTAGTTACGCCCACATACTAATTATTATTATTATGGTAGTTTTCCGGTATAAGAGAGGTAAAAAATGTGGTAAGAAATGTCAACGCAACTTCACGTAGATTTACAGGAGGGACTTCGTTAACGTTGGCAGGCGCTACCATGTCGCTCGCATTAGCTGGCTGCACAGCTTCAGGTTGATCAGCAGCGTTTGCTCCATTTGGCTCTTGTTCTTGATCTCTTTCGATATTTTGAACCTCATTCTCTTCTGCTCCTTCTGCCTGTGCTTCACCACCTTGACTACCTTCTGCATTCGGATTTTGATCAGCAACTCTAACATAAAAGAAGTTGAACACTATAAGCACACATTTTAGATTGATCTGGATTACACTGATCAGGTTTTAGTTTTGACATTTTACCTGTCTTGTTCCTGCTGATTTTCGTCCTGCTGAGGTTGATGAGCTTCTTGTTGAGGCGCTTCAGCTCCGTTTCGATTGCCAAGAACATTCCTCCTCTGTAATCTACAATATTAATAAGTTTTATTGTAATATACACAGCTTGACAATTTAAGAGCTAGGTGTTATTGAGAAAACATAATTAACAACATACATCACGACAAGACCGCTAAAAACGATGACCAGAAGAAATCTGAAGAAACTGGAATAGAAGTAGACTACAACGAATACCAAAAACACTCTGCAAAGAGTATACATCCAATCTAGGAGATCACGTTGATTTTCATCGTCATCCACGGCCCCCCTTGCAGCTACTAAATTATCTAGACAAAAATGATACCAAGTTAAAGGTTTAGATATGAAATCTTTTAAATTAATAAACCACTTGTAAGTGCGATACCTACAAATGTAAAGGTAAACGTACCTGGAGCTGGTCTGAAAGGTGCTTGAATATTTTCAGCAGCATTCACCGGGCCGGGCTGAGGTGGTACATAGTTTGCAACCTGGGGTTGGGGAAACGGGTAATACATACCTCCCATTCCCATCGCACCTTGATACCTTTAAAAAATTCATAAAGTATGAATAAAATACAAAGCAAATATCAACAAATCAATATCAAAGCTCTAACCATTCTCTTCAATTAATTCACTTACATGTACCACTGGTTCATATACGCAGCCATTTGTTGGACATAAGCTTGATGGAGAGTCAAAACATCCTGCGGGATTCCACCATCCTGCGGTATATTAAAATTTGCTGCTGCTGGGAATCCTTGATTTCCAAACATAGGTTGCTGAGGAATATCTGCATGTCCATTACCAGGATTTCCCGGCTTTCGACCTCCAGTTGACCTAATAATTACAAAATTTCTGTTAGAAAGATACATCCAAAACAGCCTTAACTTTCCAAGGTTACACTACACTCAACCAATGGAACTTACGCAGTAGTATTATTATCATTAGTAAACAGAGACTTGGATGTACAAGCCAAATGAATGGTGACTACTTCATTCGGTGGATTAAACTGAGATCCACTGTTGGCATTCAGGACATCCTTCAATAACTGATTATCGTCGAGCAAGTGACCAGAATAAATCAACCGCTGTTCCTTTATTTCCTTTAATAACAAAAAACCTCATTAAACTCTTGACTAAAGCCCTTTAGCCCCTAAAGCTACACAAACGCAAACTTACGGGATGATGAGCACTCAAGTGCTTAATGGCCTCTTTAATCTGCCGAACGGAAAAAGTAGACTGGGCCGGAAACTCTAGATCTTCACAGCTTGGATGGCTAGCGGATTTAACCCTTAAGAGGACCTGGTCAGGTTCAACAGCTGGACCTGCACTTGGAACCATCGGCCCACGGATAGTTTCATCCATAATTTATCTAAAATACACAAAACAAACCAGTTTAATCCCTACTTTACTTACAAAAACAACAGCAGCAGCAATGCTAATTACAAAAAATAAAGTACAGCGCGACGCGCAGCATATTCCACCCACTTTTAAGCTTTGCTGAGATACAACTATCAGTTTAGCAAACTATACAACCTCTGCGCTGCATCCACTCAATTATAATCAAGTATTCAGCCTAAAATAACGCAGATTAATCGTATTTTCGGAATTAGTCCGCCCCCCGGAATAAATCCCCTATCCTTCCCATGTTAAAAATTTAAATTCCTCCTACCTTGCCCATGTTAGAAGTTTTTTTTCCAATTTTTCCTTTAAAAAATATCTCTCCCGGAGGAGTAATTTCCAGAAATACGGGTACCGAAAACTACAGTTTTAACTACCGTATTCCCTCGACAATGGACAGCGTATTTGGTATAAAAAATTATTTTTTGAAGCATATTTAACATGGGAGAGATATCCTTATTTAACATGTAAAGGATAGCATGCGGCTTAATTAACGGGGGCGGCCTATTGTCTGGGGAATACGGTACTAGCTCAATAAAGAATCAGAAGAATCAATCAACCGTGAAACCCACTTTTGTGAACTCTTTACTTACCTCTTTTTTCTACTTAATTCCTGTCAACTTTTGTCACCCTAAACTTTCAACAATTTTAACTCAAGCAAGGGTCAGTCCTCTTGAACAAAAAGGAGGAAATTAATATTCTTTTTACTCGGAATTTGGATACAATTATTTATGATTTTAATCCTTAATAATTCACTCGTAAAGTTTAATTCGATTTTACTTAATTATTAAAAAAAAATTATTATGGCCACGTAATTTTTCTCTCTCAACAACAATATTTGAACTCTCCCGCTCCAATCCCCATCCCAGATTATAGTCTTCCTACCCCTGGGGGCGCATGCGCTTTACTATTTTTATAAAAAAAAGAGGGAAGGATTTTCCCCGGGACTCTTTCCCTGTACAAAGCAGCTTGAATCCTTTGTATCCTCCAGGGACCGTAAAATACTCACACTGAAAAAACTTCACATTTATTTTATGAAAATGAAAAATCTATTTTTAACTTTTATTTTTGAAAAATGAAAAATAACACTAACAGTATTTCCGCAAATAATTCCCCCTTTAATTAATATTTCTTTTCTAAATAATTCCCTCTACCATAGGCGACAGCATGAGCATGAGGGGTACCAGGGCAGGGGCACAAATAGCATGAAAAATAGGAGGAGGTGTGTAGCGGCCGGAGCCTTAGGGCCTTTCAGAAATCCTAGGGGGTACTATCATAGATACCAAGGGGGTATAAATACCATTAAAGAACAGGAAAAGGGGTAAGGCATAGCAGGCTGGCCGGGGCCAGCTTAACATGTAAAGGATAGGGCCTATCGGGAACTCCAGGGGGTACATTAGAAAACTATGAGGTACAATGTACTCTCGGCTCGTACCCCCCAGTGGCCTGGCCAGTGGTCAGCGGTTGTGCCATGCCAATGCCCTCTCCGTAAGTCTTATCTCTATGTGTAAAGCATTAAAATTTGTCCTTTACCTTACGCTTGCTAAACATTTTACAATTCTTCCTTCCTTACAACAATCCCTAGGAGGAATTATTTCCCAAAATACGGTATTTTAGGTTAAATTAAACCAAACTACCGTATTCTAGGTTAAATTAACCAAAAGACGACAATAAATTCCACAACATTTACAGTCCTAGGAATGTAAAATTCCAACGCAGAGTTTAGTCCATCCTCAACCTTCAAACGAGTATTTCCAAGGATCCATTGTAAGTGGGAAAAAGATATCCCGCCAACAGAACCCTGAGCTCCCTTCAAGTCCGCCTTTTTTATTCGACAGAAAAATAAAAACATCCCTTGAACAACCTTCCTTATTCCTCCTATTTTAGGGGGTGTGCCCTTCATTACTCCACATTTTTGAGGGTGTGGCTCTTCCGTCTTTTGTACAACAAAACGTGGTTTTTTCCCCTCTTTTTACAACACAAGCTGCTAGCCAAGAGGAATTATTGGAGGGCTAAAAGAGGAGCCATTGTTGTTGGGTTTACTCGGGGTTTTTTTTCTGTGATGGACAGATTTATTGCTCCGTTAAAAAATTACATAAACAAGTTATTAGGAAGTGAAGGGATTTAAAGTTTAAAGTATTCAAGATCGTATTTATTTAACGAGTTTACTGGATTGTTTTTTGGGCTATTTTTATCCGAACTTTTGACTAAAGGTGAGCATTTTGCGTATCCATCTGCAGGTTTCATCAGTTTTGTTGCAAAAGTTGGTAAATTCAGTGGAATTAAAGCTAAAAAAGTGTGTGATTTAATATCGTTTGTTTGGATGTTTCAGATTGTGAGAGATGATGGATTTGTCGTCGGCCGAGGATGCGTTGTTAGGAATTGAGATTGAGGATGAGGCATATGGAAGGTTCTCGGAACTTTGCGCCGACCTTAATTTGGACACTGGAACAAAGGACAATACATGGAGAACTTTTGCCACCGTTAGGCAAAAGTATACTCTGGAAGTAAGGAAGGGTTATCATCAGGTTTTTTTGGATTTTAAATCGGGATTTTTGTAACTAAAAATATTGTTAATTTGTGTTTTTAAGGGTGACCCAAGCCATTGGCTTTGCTGCGCTGTTTATGTTGCTTGTCGGCAAGCAAATCTCCCGTCTGTTGGAACTTCACCGGTGGTTCATGGAAATTATGTCAACCTCACTCGTTTGTTGAGAACATCGCATTTGAGGTGTGTTTTTTGGGGTGTTTGTTGCTACATTTGACGTTATGGTTTATAAGATTGGGGCTAAAATGTACCTTTTGTTTTAAAGTCTTGTAGATTTTTTTGATAAAAGTCGAAAATGGGGAGATATGACGAACATGAGTCAAGATTTTAGAAGCAAGATTGAACGACTTGAGCGAAACTTTGCTGTAACTACTGTCATCTTTAAAAAATTTGAACCTATTTTCTGTGGACTGTTTAAAGATTTTTCCAGGACGGATTTGGACGACTATAGGGCAAATAGGAAGAGGTATGACATAATTACATTTGAAGTAGCTTAGATTTTAATTGGAGTATTAATTTTAAATTGTCTGATTGTTGATTGTATTACTAATTAAATGAATGAACTTGATTTCTAGACTGACGCCAAAATCTGCTGCAGATCTTTTTGAGTTTTGCTGGGGGTTATTTTTGTGTGTGAAAAGCTCACTTCGGATTAGCGACGATTTGGTCAACTCATACCATCTTTTACTGGCATGTGCGGATTTGGTCTTCCACAATGTTGTTCAAGCATGCAGGCTTAATTTACTAACTCCTAAGTTTGCAGGTAAATCCAACATTGTGTTGTTGAATTCTTTTATAGCCAAGTTTTTGTTCCGGAATTTTATGTTTATATTTATTTATGGTTACAGAACTAGCCGAATCAGGAGGTGACCCTAAGAGTGGAGACCCTACTTGTATTATTCATGCCTTGTGTGATTTATACGACGGCGTCTCCGTTGAGGCATCCACCATCAAGGAGTTTTGGCTGAAGCCAAAAATCCGAATGATGATGGATCAAGGGGTTAGTTACTCAATTGTGTAATTTAGACAGCAAATAAACTTTTGCGGTTGCTTGCCATCAGCATGGTTCTTATCTTGGTGAATTCATAATTTTAGTTGATACGCGGTGACAGCGATACTCTTAGTGGATTGATTGAAGAAGATGTCTTCGAAAGTAACTATAGAAAATTGGAGAAAGAGTACGAGGAGTATGTGCTAACAGAAGGGGACTTTGATGAACGAATGTATTTGTCATCGGAAAGGCAAGTGGAATTCGGCATGGAGTCTCCAGCCAGTGATTGGAATATGAAATCCTTGGAGTGTCAATCACCGTTCCGAACGTATCCGCCACTTCAGGAGGTAATGAAAATGTACTGAGATGTTCGATAAATATTTTGAATAGTACTAAAGCTATAATTGTCTTTAGATGCGTCATTTGATGCCAGCGACACCATTAAGTGGCAAAAGTTACGTTTCAGCTAGGGAGGACTACCTACAGTCTCCTATAAGCCAAGCGACTCAAACTGTGAGCCGACTACAGGTATGTATTACTGAAAAGGATTCGTTTGTACTGAGAAACCTTTGACGAATTTTGACGTTTTATTTTGATATTTGAAATTGCATAGGCAATGCTAAGTGGACGTAAAGCAGAGCCTTCTGTCAAATTGGCAGAGTTTTTAATTCATTGCTCCACGGATCCTCTTCCCAGCATGCAAGAGCGGCTTAAAACTTTGAGTGGAAAATTTATAGATCAGTATTCAACTGCTAAAGGGGATAAGGAGCCTGGGCTTCATGTGGAGTTTGCTCATTACAGAAGTCAGCTAGGGCAAACACTGTACTACCGGTTACTGGAAAGTATTTTGGCTCAGGAAGTTAAAATACGATCAGATAAAGCTGAGTTACCGGTAATTTGAGCGGATATTGTTTCCTACGAGGTTGAGCGTTTAGTCAGGAAAATATAATTGTGTTTGTTTTGGATTTCAGGGAATTTTACTGGATGGTGCATTTCATACAAGTCTGTTTGCTTGTAGTATGGAAATCATTTTGTTCTCGTACAACTCAAATAGACGATTTCCTTGGATATTAGAAGTTTTCGAACTTCCGGGGTACCACTTTTTCAAAGTGATTGAATTAGTTGTACGAACTGAAGAAAGCCTGAGTCGAGAGGTAGTCAAGCATTTAAGCCAGGTGAGAACTAAATATTAATGCAAGTCATTCCCTTGCCGAATGATGTATCTGTGAAATTATTAATGTGGTGATTTGCGGATTACATGAACTGCTCTGAATTGTTTGATTTTTCCTTGTGGTTACAGGTGGAGGAAAAAGTTTTGGAAGAGTTAGCATGGCAAGAAGATAGTCCTGTTTGGGAAGCCTTAAGGGTCAAAAACGAACCTGTGCCATCATGTGAAGAGGTGTTTCTGCCGTCTCAAATGGATAAAAATGGAGATCACCATTCAGAGAACGCTCCCAAAAGATACGCGGTGATCAAAAGTACGGGAAAAGTTTCAAATGAAAATACCCAAATGCTACTAAAAGTTAAGAGCATTCTCTATCATATTTTGTATCGTTTTATTATTCTAGCTCCCCAAGGGGAAAAGTGCGTACCAGTTGCTGTGGGAGGAAACAATCAATCAACTCTGATTATTCAGGACAAAACTAGCTCACAGATTCTCGGTGTTGTGCTTCCATCAAAGCATGGGGACAAGCCAAAAAAAGGAAGCTCAGTGGCTTTGTTCTTCCGAAAATTCTATCACTTGAGCTTCATTCGACTACAAGATCTCTGTAACAATCTCGAAATTAAGGAAGACACTTTAAAGAAAATCTGGACCTGTTTCCAACAGTGCATTGTGAACAACTTAGAAGAACTCATGAAGAGTCGGCATTTGGACCAAATCACAATGTGTATCGTTTATGTTGTGTCCAAGGTACGCTAACAACAGTTATGAGATGACCACTTGTTGGCTTGTTGAGTAACTTCAGTTTATCATTAGAGATAGTAATATTATGTGAATTTGACAGGTTGTGGGATTTGAGAAATCGTTCACTGAGATCATGAAATGCTACCGAATGCAACCACAGTCAGCTTCTCACGTTTACCGGAATGTCCTTCTTGGAAGTCCCAATGAGCGAGGAGATCTCATTAAATTTTACAACAACTTCTTTATTGGACTCACGCAAAGACATGCGCTTAAATTTTCCAGTCGATCTGTGAGTTAATCCTTTTCTCACTGAAGTTTTCTAAATTACAAAAAGAGTAGTACATGAATCTAAATGAATTTTGTGGAATTGTAGGAAGACAACAATGTCCCGTTGTCACCGGTGCCTCATCTAAAAGCTACACCTTTATCTCCTTGTCGTAAAGTCGCTGACAAACACTCTGTATTCCTGCGGCCGTTGAAGGGAATAAAAACGCCTTCACCTTCTAAACAGCTGCGTTATTCCTTCTCAACAAGGGCAAGTCCTTCTAACAACCTTAGAGCAATTAACACCATGGTACAGCTGTCAGACAAGTAAGCCCAATAGATCCGTCATTAAGCTTTTGTATGGTCAAAATGGCCCATTATTTTGAATTCTAACTAACTCACTAACTGGTTTATTCTTAAGGTCCAAAGCGGTGAAAAGACTGCTTGCTGACACAGAAGATGTTAATGCTGATCAAATTATCCCAACCAAAGTTTTTGCCAGACGCCTGCAAGACTTCATTGACGAGCGACCGGCTTCTGCGACAACCGTAGAAGGGGCCGTGGAGTAACGATGCAATTTTACTTTTTCTTTACAATACCAATTAATTTCCACAATTTTATGATAAGTACGCGAAATCTATATTTACATAGATTTAAGCAAAAAGCAATGTATAGTTTTAAAAATTGATTGATTATTAATAGTAGATTCCAATTTGTATATATATATTTGGTAAGACACTATTAATTTTTGTACAGTTACTAGTAAACGGTAAACCTTTGTTTTACATGTTGAACAAATTATGATTGTTTTACTGCCTCACGGCGAAATGCAAGTAGCAAGTAGCAAGTATCAGCCCGATTGCTAGTCAGCCTTGCAATGTTTGCAACTTTTATTCACAAAAAACTGACAAGTTTGATAGAAAAAAGTCGAAAATATTACAGCTTGTTAAATTTACTACAGACAAGTGATAGGAAAACAATATTAAAAAATAATCATCCATGCATTCCAACAATTCAAATCAATCAGACGTATAAAAATACTGCGAAAAGTCGTACAAAACTAAAAAACTACTCTGAGGCGCTCTTGCCCTCCTTAATTAATCACAATAAAATAGTACAGGAAACTAAGAAGAAGGTAGCTATTAAGTGATTTGAAATTAGAAATCGTAATCCTCGGAGCGTCAGAGTTTAAGGTGATAAAATCATTATCAACTTGGTTAGCCCGACTCCTTTCCAACAGTCTTTCGAGCAATTCATCCCCTCCGTTGTGTCCTGAACTTTTATGATAGTTCGTATAATACCAATCCTTCGGTTCGGCATCCTTGTTCCCAATAATTACGGGCGGAATCAATGGGGCGGGTGAAGGATTATCTAACGCTCTTGGATTATCTTCTTCCTCATAGTGCAAGCGGTGATTACTATTGAACTCCTTATCCCGGTTAGCATTTCTATGTGGATCAAAATGCCTACCCGTTTCCGCCCCATTTCTATTTCCATCCACTAAGTTTCTATTAGGATCAATCTCCTGAATGTAATTCCCCTTACTCGGAATAAATTCTGGGAGTCTATTTCCCTGAGAATTCGGATTATCATTATTGAAGGGAACCCCCGTCTCTATGATCTTAGTTATCGTAGGTTTCCCAGTGATATGCGCCCTCCCACCCCCATTATTGTTATTATGGTTATTACTGCTGGGTTCCCCAAAGGGAATGTTGTACTCTTCTTCATTATCCACCAACAATGGAGCGTCAACGGGGGCCGAAAAGTTAAATGGAGCGTCCGTGTTATCATCTACGTCTTCGTAGCTACTTTCATTAGAAAGTTTAGTCTCATCTTGAGACTCTTCCGTCTTATTTTTTCCACTACTGTCAAACATTCCCCAGAAATTAGACAAGGAGTACTCATCCTTGCTTGTGGACGTGCCGACTTTTGTGGTCGAACTCCCTTTAACGTCCTTCGTAACTGTTTCAGTAGTTTGGATATTTACGGGAGTAAAGTTGGGCTCATCTTCTTCGTACTCTTCAGATTCCAAAGCTGTTGAAGAACTGCCTGTCAATTGGGTCGTGGAGGACTCTGCAGCATTTTTGTGGTCAATGTAGCTATTATGGCCTTGGGATTTTTCTGTGGTTGACGTAGTCCCCTTAGTATTTCCTGAGGAGTGGATTTGATTAAAATGGACGGAAGGGGCTGTGGTTGGACGGTATTTAGCGGACTCTAGGGTTGTTGCGTTTTTCTTGGGAGACGCTTTATTGTGGAAAAATGGCTCGATAGGGATGAATCCTGTTTCTGCACTGGGGTAGTTGGGATGCCAGGAGGTCCTTGGGGGTGGGGCAGACCCTAGAGATAAAGTTTTTCAAGTTATTTATAAATTTACGTTGCAATCTGTATTTTTCTGTAGAAAGTTTGAGACATACCTTCTGATGTCGGAAACTTGATTCCAGGGGATTTTCTAGAATTTTCATGGGGAGGAATCCGCTTAAGAACATCAATACTCCCACTGGGCATAACAGACTGGAAGTTTAAATCCGAGTTTAATGGGTTAAGGGGAATGTAGGGCTGAGAAGGTTTACGGGGAAGGTATTCTGGAGCTTCGTATACATTTCCTGCTTTTATTGAGCCTCTTGAAGGCCTTTCGATCCAACTGGGAGGTAAAGGATCTTGTCCTTGTCGCTGGCCTTCGCTACCGCTGTGACTTCCTTTTATGTGACCTTTCTTTTTATCTTTATCCGTCCAGGAAAATGCTGGAGAAATCCCGAAATTGAGTCCAAAATCTAGTGGGATTCCAAAGAGTGAACTAAGTACACCTCCACTACTAGAAGAGGACTTTTTGATATCTTGGGGATTTGTCTGAAAAATATATGTATTCAGTACACAAGTTAAGAACGCCCATTACGAATACTCAATAGTAAATGAGTAAAGTAAATACTTAGTGGTAAGCTAAACCTTGGTTTGAGACGATATACTACTTCCAGCGTAAATTGTGGGTGTGTCGCCCGAAACGTAGTCATTGGACTCGATGAGCTTTTCATCTGTGGAAATAAATACAATTTAATTTTGCGATCGAGTCAAAACTCCCAAAATACCTACATCTCTACATCTCTTAAAATTGACCTTTTCTCCTATTATTTTTCAATTCATTCTGTCCAGGATCGGAATAGAACTCCTCGTGGACGGTACCCCCAAAAAGAGGGCGATCCTCAGGTTCCACAGAGGACGGTCTGGATCTCCGCTTTGACTGTACTAGCGGAGGACACTCTTCCACGGAACTTTGGGAATAGCCCCGTTTAGAAGAGGAAGTACAGATCATCCTACCCGGTCTAGCCTCTTTTACAAATGTGCCCTTAAGGTCAAGGGGAGTTTCGCATGTGGAGTCCTTCAACTCTTGAACTTCCTCTCGAGCCATTAGATTCCTTAGCCAGGTCATCTCGCAATCACACTCCAACGGATTCCCTACGTATATATTTTAATGCAGTTGTTTATTTGTCTCTTTTAGCTACTTACTTGTTATATAATTATAAATATTAATAGTCACCCCCCCCCCAGCCCCCTTCCCCGTGTATAATACCTAAATGCTAAAAATAGTAACGATGAGGCAGAATGAGACCTGCTAAAACAGGCACGTTAACTGGACAAAGTGAGACGTTCGTTTCAAGCTTTCACAAATGAGGCACTTTGATACTCTAACTTTAATATTTTTCCCACGAGCATAGCAAATTACACCAAGATTGCTAAAGTCTGTGAGATCAAAATCACTCTAACTTCCTTCTACCTTTTTTGGTACGAGACAACTACTTTAGCCTTATTGACCGAGCCTTAGTTTTTATTTAGAAGCCTCAATATCATGTAGAAATAGCTTTGATCCTAGAGGTTTCCAATGGAGCTTTTTATTAAAATCAGACTTATTTTTGTGGAAACATCGTCCTGCCAGATACTAATTTACCCAGCTAAAGGTACTTCGGATATTTGTTTACCTGAGACGTCCAAGAAAGCGATATTGTTCCTCAACTTGTAAAACACGGATTCATAAAGATTCTTCAAACGGTTGTTTCTAAAGACAAGCATCTTCAAACGACTCATCCCGTCGAACGTTCCAGGAGGGATTGTACAAATCCCGTTGTCATTCATCTTCATATTTTTATAAACATTTAAAATTAGTAAATTATATAAAGTATTAGTTGTGAGTTTTGTACTTACGCGAAGTTCAACAAGCCAGATCAAATGCTTCAGGGCATCCGTATCCACTGTGCTGAGCTTGTTAAAGGATAAGTCGAGCACCTCAAGGGATCCTAGAGACAGAAGTCCCATGCGCCCCATCATGTCTAAATTATTATGACTCAGGTTGAGGTACTTTAGAGCCCCTGTTTTTTCGAATCCTCCTGGAGAGACTTCCTCAAGAAAGTTCTCCTGAAGGTCTAATCCATCTAGAGCGTTTAAATTGGAAAATCCACCTCGAGCAATGCTTTTTATTTTATTGCGGCTCATTCTGAGGTAAATTAGTCTTGGCAAGGTTTTAAAAGTTCCGGAGGATATTTCCACCATTTCATTTCCGTCCAAATCCACTATCGTCAGCGATCCTAGATTCTACAATCAAACATAAAAAATCTTGTTACATTCTGCAGCTAGCAATACGCTAAATTTGGGTTTAGACATGTTTTACAACTTTCCAACAATTTAAACCCTAACCTCAAAAGTTCCTGGTTGGAGAGCCTTGATTTTATTATCATTCAAATACAGTTCCATTAATCCGTTCAGCTGCTTGAAGACATCCTTATCCAAATCAGTAATTTGATTATGACTCAAATCAATAACTTTTAGCAAGGGGTTCTTCTTAACAAGCGGGGGTATAGCTGTCAAGGCATTATGGGCTAAGTCAACAATCTGCAGCGCCTCTGACTGACCCAGAACCCCAGGTTGAACCTGATTAATTCTATTCTCCCTTGCCTCAAACCTCTCTAGCATTGGCAAATTCTGAAAAGATTTTGATGCGAGTCGAGAAAGTCTATTAGAATTCAAATCGATTCCCCTTAATTTTGGTAAATTATCGAATGCAGAATCATCAAATCTTGCAATTTGATTAGACGAAAGTTTCAACTGTTCTAAATTATTCAAACCACGGAACATCATTGAGTTAATTTCTTGAATGGAATTGTGTTTCAAATTCAGTTCCTTTAGGGCTTTCAAAGATTGGAAGAATCCTTGTGGAATGTATGCTAAGGAGTTACTCCGGAAATTGAGGTCTTCAAGAGCTATTAACTCATTAAGTAGATTTGGGGGCACATTATTGATCCTATTGTTGGCCAAATTAAGACTCTGAAGCGTCACCAGGTCTCTGAAGCTTCCAGACTGGAGAGACTCGAGGTGGTTCTTACATATATCTAATTTATTCAACTTCTTCAGACCCTGCAGAGCGTCGGAGTAGATTGTTTGGAGTCCGTTACTAGATATGTCGAGAAATTCAATATCTTTATTATTAGAAAAAGTTCCTTGAGCCAGGGATTTGACCGCATTGTGACTGAAGTCTACTCTTTGAAGCCGTGGAAGACCTTTCAGAGCCGCTGGGAGGATTTCAGTTAGAGCATTTGAAGAAATGTCTAATTCTCGCAAGGAGTCAATTTCCCAAGAATCCCCGAGGGATGTTATGGAGTTATTTTTCAAACTTATTTCCTGAAGAGAAGGGACATTTTGAAAGGCCCTGGATTGAATCTTGCTGATTTGGTTGTCACTTAAGTCAAGGGTTTGTAAATGGGTGTGGTCTCTTATAGCTCCTGTGGGTAATTCAGAGACACCATTCTCTCCTAGGTCGAGATATCGGAGGGACTTTAGGGATGAAAGAACTTCCCCTACCTCGTTTGCAGTCCCCAGTAAGTTTCTTCTCATTCTGGAACATTGGCATTAAAAAACTCGTGATATTATTTTATCCCGATACATTTTATTAGCTGGTAGTGGTTTAAAAAACTCCTATCCCTAAAATCTCATTGGGGTTACAGTTACAACGATAAGAAGTTCCTAATTCCAAACTGAACTAAATAAAGTACCTGAGCTCTTCAAGCAGTGGAGTTGTATCAAATAGCATTCTAGGGAAGTTCCTTAAAAGATTAGAGCTAAGGTCAACCTTTCTAAGGGCTGGAAGGTGGGTAAATGATCTTGTATGAACTTTAGTCAACTGATTTCCAGCCAAATTCAACAGTTGAAGTGACCTCAGGTTGACAAAGGAACCTTCGGGGAGCTCTTTAATCTGGTTGTTCGACACGTCCAGTGACTTTAGAGAGCTTAGCTCTTCCATAGATCTACCCACAGCTATTCCGTCGCTCAGGCGGTTATTGCCTAATGCAAGTACCTGCACAGTGAAACATTCATTTTTAATACTGCAGCATATTGGTTTGCTATAACATTAAATTAGCAACACAACGTAAAGTAATAAAAGCTTAAGGTAAAGTAAATAAAAAGGCTTTGAAGGGAGTAATCATAGCTAAATTAAAATGTAAAAGTGTATGACCTCTAATCTGGGAAGTAGAGCAAAGCATCTTCTTTGAATGTGATCGATACGGTTTCCACTAAAGTTTGCCAAAATAAGCGAATCCAAACGCCCAAATATGCCTTCTGCGAGTCGCTCCACGTTTGCGTTTACTATATGAATCTGCTTTATCGAACTCATAGAGGCAAAGGCCCCAACAGGGAATCCGGCTATAAGGGATCCATCCAGTCGAATATGTTTTAGTCGATTTAGTCCATTAAATCTGGGTAGTAGTCTTATCCGACTCTTTTCTAATGTAAATGCTTCAAGGTTTCTTAGTTTTTCTATAGCGTCAAACGGAAAGTCTACTAGTTTATCTTCAACAATGTAAATCTCTTCTAGCGAGTCCTCCAGTCCAGCAAAAGCGTTTCGGGATAAAGACTCAAGTCCATTGTTGCGAAGAAGTAATCTGCCAATCTACAAGGGAGAATTCGGTATCAATCTTGGATTCATTTAATATCGCAGGGCTCAACTATGATTCCCTTGCGATTCTGGTCCGATTTAACTTTTTCTAAGCATAGTACAACGGAATATTACTTGCAATGCACCGAATGCCCGTGCAGGTAGTGTGGGCATTTTGTTGTTCTCTACGATAAGTTCGTCGATGGCTGGCATACTTCGAAGTCTCATCAGATTTTCAAGGGCACCATTCACCCTTTCCAGGTCACTGTGACTGCACCTGTAAATTACCGTTTTATGCGTTGGATAAACTGCTTTTTCATGCAATATATTCCATGCAATGTGTCATGTAAAGTCTATTAGTTACAGGGCAGGGCACGGTTTGCAAAATGTTTTATTTAAAAAATCAACCTCGCATTGTCAAATCTTTTAAAAATATGTTGAGTCTGACTAAGCATGAACTTTGCTCTAATCTTACAACCATTTTTGAAGCATTTTGAGCTGAAAAGATGAATTATAGAGCTTTAAAATCTTACCAAACTTGAATCTGATCATTTCTTCCTCGACATCGACATGGCATAATATTCTCAGGCGGAGGACATTTGTTCACTTCAGCCTGGACGTAAACTGTACAAAAAATGACTAAAAGTAAACCCTGAAATAGGGTCTTGGACCTTGCCCCTCTTGAGAAAAACGTTGACTTCATTCTTCCTTTATTTATTAGTATCATCATCATCCTTGATATTTCATAAGATCAAAATTTGGTCACCCATCCTCAGCTTCTGTGCTTTATTGATAACGATTTGCTGTTCTTGCGTCCCTGTACTTGTTTTTGACAATGACAGAGGAACACCAAAGCCATTTTTATTTTGATTTGTGAGTTGTGACAAAATCTTTTTGAGCACAACGAAGCATCAAATCAATGCAAAATCCAATGAGTGAAATCATCCACCGGTGATAGAAGGGAAATCAATTCGTTAGTCTGTATATAGTCTCTACCTATTTGCTGTAAATGAGATAAAAATGACACATAGTAAAGCCTGATTTACTTGATAACATAACTCTCTCAAAGGATAAAGGATATTAGGTTAATTCATCCAGAGAAAAATAAACATGCAGAGAATGGCATAAATTCGAAATTTCATAGGAGCATCCTTGATAAGCAACAACGTCCAATCTTGTGCAATCAATTTTTTCAAGCAGAAATAAGTCGCGTTTGTCACAGAAAGTGATGATTTCCATTTATCATTGTTACTGAAATGGTAATTATGCAACTGCAACTTTACTCCTTATGCGCTTTAAAAACTGAAGTACGCATATAAAAAAAGCTGGCTATGCAAGCTGTATGCTAAAGTGTAGAAGTATGAATTAAATAAAGTGCAGAACTACCTACAGAGTTGACGGCAAACCTCGAAGTTGATAAGCTCACATCCTCTTTAATTCTATTAGGCTTTATGGATAACCAACCGGTAGAATAAAACAGGAATGTCTCTATTTAGATGTCAGAAATCTAGTGTGATTGCAATTGCAACTGATGAAACTATAAGCTATTACCATATCAAAATACCTACATCTTTCAAAATTTTTATTGAATGCATTCAAAAGCAAGTGTAAGCTTCCAAATTACTTCCATTTTTTGTTCTAAACAAGCATTAAAAATTTCAATTTCAAAACCCACTCAAATTATTTCAATCCATTGATTTGTCTAGAGCTATCCGTCATTAAAAATGAAATAATTTTAAAGTGTTTCGCTTAGCTTAACTATAGGAATTTAACTGCCAATAATTAATAGCTTATTTTGCTAAAGGTATTGTGTAAAAGGTTGCAGACTGTTTGTTTATTCTAAATTCTTCACGGGTCGTTTTTATTACAAGGAAGTTAAAAATAATGACTAGCTGGATGACACAAACTGTCATTTTCATGGCCACCCACCCACCCCAATGCAATTTCCGTCCGCCTAAACTTATAATCAGCTCATTCTTTCACCATTATATTATTTCTAACGCAGACATTTCGATATTGAAACATTATTCTAGCAGACCAGAATTAAAGAAACCCTAAATGTTTTAAAGCCTTTAAATTAATAATTAAATGCATAATTATTAATTATAGTCACCCCATGCAGGAGCCCCGACATGACGAATGAGTTCCCTCGTCTATTATGTGTGTGACACGGACAATTACTGTAGTTTAAGCCCAATAATCTTAAGCTTGTGTCAAAGAAGCATTCCTAGAGAGAGACTTGACATGTATTATTTACAGCATCCTTTTGCAATACATTAAGAAACCTCTTGACTAATCAAATCTAGTCATAAGTTGCACTAAATTCTACAGTTGGTAAAAACTTTCTGCAAAAAATCCCTTCCTGTGCTGTGACACCCATCCCATCCAAATCTAGCCATGCACATAAGTTCTGCAACTTCATTCATTCTGATACAAGAACGGTAATCATAATTATTAGAATTATGAAGCATTTTCGACTGCAAATGAAAAATACCTTGCTGAAAAGTATTTATAAAATGCTGAACTTTGACTTTTAAGTATCGACATTAATTCTTACAAGTAAATGAACCATTTACTTGAAAAAGGGATGAAAAGATTTCTTCCGGTCAAGTGGATTTTATAGAAGCTATAATTTCAGGCATGATTATTTTACTTTTATAACTAAAATAAAAATGTAACAGGAAGGTAGCCAGGTAGAGGAATATGTACTAAAAGGTATTCAGTATTTAGGTAAGCATTTTATAATTTAAGATGATCGCAGAGCGCAGCGTTGCTGGTGTTAGAGATTCAATAAACGATCCGCTTGGCCGACTCTTTTGGCTGACCCAGATCAACATCACACATCTTGTAACTTGTAATAATAATCCATTTGTTCGTCTTTACAATAAGTTAAACAAATTTACTACTTTACTCATTTTTGTTACCACCGGTGTAACTTTTATTTAGTTTTTTCCGTTCTTAAAAAGTAATTTGAGAACAATCTTAATTATTTTTATTTAATGGACTAAACTAGAAAATAAATAGAGAAGAAGCTGCAGATTAAATTAAACTAGAATAAGGAAAGGAAAGAAGGGCATTAAAGAATTTACAGATTTTGTAGAGTAATACTTTTTAGCACAAATTAGGTCTATAATCCATTCAAAAGTTTAAAAACTTATTTATTGTAGGTTATTGTCTCAAGGATGGGTTAAAAATCTAAAATCAACTTGTGTTCTTCTCTGCTTATCTGATTCTTAGATTGGCTTCTGGAGGATCTTTATCTCAACTTTTACTGCTATGATTTTACTAACCCATCCCAGTTATTTATGCAGATGTGAAAGGCCCGATACGCCCAATAATAAATACCCCGACAATTTTACAGTTTCTATCTTTAATTGTTGTTCTTGTAAATATGAAGTTTCTATCAAGTTTATCTATGATCACCCGTGTTAATTTAATACAACTAAACCTCCTTTCTTCTCCCAAAAATGCCCTTTCTCCCAGATTAAAATAAATATATTTACTGCCGTAAAAAGGAAAAAATATTCCAAAGACTTTGTAACCACCAAAACTGTACCGTTGACAGTAATCTTTGGAAATTTTGGGCTCTTAATCTTCATTAGTTCTTCCCAAATTGCCATTTTAATTTACTGTTTTCTACATAAGCCTACAATACCATGCAAAAAAAAACATATTTTCCTGTTACTTCTCACTTAGATGAGCTTATAATCATTCCAAATCTGAAAAACCCCTTTTCTAAAAGTCTAAAAGAAAAAATAGCAAATAAGGCTACATCATTTCCTTCCCATGAAAAGTTTCTGTTTCTGCAGCCATCACCAAACCATTGTGAATTAAGAGAATAGAGCAGAGATTATTTTTAATTTATGATTAGCAAATGTTTGCCGGAAGTTGACTGAGAATAATGTCAACGTCCTGACTGTCCACCTCTGACACTCTCTCGTCCATCCTCTAAAATCTCGACATATCTTTACCACAAACAAGTTTAAACCTACCTATTGTCCCTAAATCAAACAACTTTAACTTGGTTTTAGCTATTTAAGTTCTCAAAAGAAGGAACTCTTTATAAGATCTAACTTGTAAATTGGAATACACGGACGTACTTATGGACGTACGTTCATTTCTTTACGCTTTACATACAGGGATTCCTTGACTTCTGTGAGATGTGAAGCACGCAATTAGATTTGCCAAAAAGATAAACAAAGCACCCAACGTTAGAACCGCAAAGTATCATGAAAAAAATAAAAGTACGGCTCTCGTGCTTCATCCTAAGTAGCTTGCTCGTGTCTAAATGCATTTCATATCTTTAGAGGAACAACCAAATCTTTTAGTGTAATAATTAACTGTGATTTAATTCTTTTTAAACTCAGATTTACAGATTCGCCACTGCACTTTTTACTTTTAAACTATATGAGTTGCATTTTATTTACAATTCTTTTGGTTACTTCCTTGGCTTGGAATTTACGTTCGAATTGATTTTTGTTAAATGCAAATGCAATAGAATACAATTTTCTCGGAATTTTTTAAGTTTAACTACTCAGTTCGAGACTTGAATGGATTTTGTGAAATCAAGAATTTTAAGCTGTGCATATAGGGATATAAGGATTTTAAAGTTTTAAAACGGAGAAAGTTTTGAAGTAGAATGAATAATATTTATAATTTAGACAAAAACGAAATAGATAAGACAAACCTCCTTTAGCAATCCATAAGTATCCTTTAATAGCTAATTCCTTCCAGTATAACCAATGAATAGTTTAATTTTTCTAAACTAAAATTCCATTCCATTAAAATTCATTTCTCAAAACACAAACGAAGTATAGTTATTGGGAATTATGTTACTCAAAACTTTCTTTATTAATGAATACAGTAAATCCAAAATGCTGAACATACTGTCCACCTTCGTCCAAAGTCACTTGAATTCTTAGCATGCATGTTTATCAAAATGAAAATGTTTGAGCACTCGAAGCACCAACTAAAACTAAAACTGAAATCAATCCAACTTTATGACTTTGTACAAATGCTTACACAAAGGTTCAAAATATTAATGCAGCAAAAACTGACTTCAAAGGTCCAAATGTTCACATTTATTAATTAAATAGCTAAAGCAAATTAAAAAGATGAAAGTGTCCACAAATTGTCGCTCGCTGTCACCTCTAAGACGTCCAGCTTACCAATGCCAATGCTTAGATCAAATTGCGGCTTGATCCTTGGATCAAATAACGCAGCGTCTTATACATTAAGATTCACGGGACGTTTGAAATACAGAATCCTTTACTATAACGTAGGGGAAATAAAGCAGTGCTGCAATTGCATTCTGTATTTTGCATCTTAACATTACTCCTTTTAGCAGTAGCAGTTATAGTAGTACTAGAATCTTTAACTTTGTAGACTTAACTTAAGAAAGAGCTCTTTTAATATTGAAGAATAGGTAAAGAACCACCCACGCCCTATTCCGCCCCAGTTTCTCAACCGAAAAATACAACATCCATTTACTTACTGAAAAAAATACACTCTCAAGAATACTATGTTGATCCCTTATACTTTTCTATAGTCTCCAAGTCTCATCAACAGTGCGTATCTTCTTATCTATTCACGATTCACGTACGTATTTAATTCACCAATAAAGCCACTACTAACAATGGATATCTTGAGCAAAATTCATGAATTCATTATTCATATTGCACTAACAGACATAAGAAGGGACCACATGGATACATATCAACACTATCAAAACGATACATTTATTCTTAATTTGCATTATGCGTTATTCTCCATTATTTCTAGTACGGTTTCTATTTTCTATTGGATATCTAATTGTAAGTTGTAGCTAATTGCACTGCAGAGAAATTGCAAGGGATGCAAATACAAATTTAGTCAGAATGCCTTTAGGAGAAAACTAGAAATGCCATTGTTTTCAAGACGTAAACCTTTCACTTAGAATAAGTTCAAATTTACCAAGCATGTTCAAAAACACTGCTAAGCATTTTCATTAGTTTTACCAGCCTTGAATTTCGATCTTGATGCATGAAAAATATGTCTAAAATAAAGTTCATCAAAACTAACCATATGTCACCCTCCAAGCCTCGCATCTGCTTCAATAATATTGGAAACTTTATCATTTAATCATATCATTCTAAAAGTTAAGCTATCATCGTCATCGTCATCAATATATTGTTTTCCACATCTCTTACATTCTAATAAGATCCGAAGATCATCACAAGATCTCGTGCTCATAGGGCTCATCATGTAAACAATCCATTAAAAAAAATTATAACAAGTTCTATAGATGGACACGGTTAATGGCGATGCTACTATTAACTCAGTTAGCAGGGAAGAAATCTCAAGGCGTGTGTATTTATTTTATTTATCTTTCAAATATCTGTATATGGACACGGACCAAATACCGACGAATAGCCAATGCAACACTCTTGCAGACCACCGTACAGTACTTGCAAAAGTAGGTAGGTAGTAGGTTTTATTTGAAATAGGATACTTTTCAATCTTTTACAAAAACATTGTAGCGTTTGGAGTGTTAATATGTAGGGTACCTTGTATAGGTCCGTTAAAAACAGTCCATTTAACATCCAATTATCCTCAGCTTTATTAATTGAGACGATGATGCTTCCGACAGATGAAAAAATTAATGACTGACGTGGTGCCTCTACTTAAAGATCACACCGCAAGTAAGGTACATCTCCCGTCTTGGCCTGTAGGTTACTACTTCATGTAACCTTGCAGTTGCAGATTGCAGACGTTTCTGCCATTTAGTTTTAACGGGAATCATCTTCCAATTTGTTGCGTAAGGTTGTTTCTGCAATCGACAGCCACAACTCACAACTCTCATCATCAGCAAGCTTAGCTGTTGTACGTTTCGGCCTAGTTCATCCCGAGCGGATGCTGCTTCTGCTTTGTATCTCATTCTTCATTCGTTTTTAGTACAATACGTGTATACTAAAAATGTTTTGTTTTACCTTTTGGTCATATGCAAGTTGTAGGACATTAAAGGTTCTTGGCCAAGTTTCTTCCGTAACAATGGGCTCATCAAAAACTAATTTGCAGGGCTGCTCAGAAGAGGAATTAGTCTTTTGTTAAATGTATTCACGGGACTTCATTTTTTTTAGATTTACAGTTGGTTTAGATTCAAATTAACCCAATGTATTTTGCTACCAAGAAATTACTATAATCTGTATAAGAAATGGCAACTAATCAAATCATGAAAGTATGCTTTAAATTAAAGTATTTTAAAACACGTCACAAGCACGCATAAAGATTACGTACCGAAACCCCACGTTAATTTGAGAAACATTCATCTAATATCGGTGATTTTAATTGAAAAGATTTGATAATCAATTCAAATTCAGACTTGGAAATTCATTCCCATAGGATGTTTATAAAGCAGGAATGCGTAACCGCATGAAATTATTACTCAAGTAAAAGTTGACCACAATAAAACTGTACTTGTTCCTTATTACATTTTTCCCTTTGTACTTTTTTTGCAATGGATGATAAAGTAAATAGAAACAATAGTTAAAAGAGCAAGGTTTAGGTTGACCGATAACTAACTTTAACCTCACGCAGCGAATTTCTAACATTGGAATCGGATAGCGTGCGTTTAGCGTTTGTGACCGCACTCTTCAATTAGTTAAAAGTCATAATACAAATTCACTCTCTCCATTAAAATTAAAAAATGCTTAAATATAGCAATCCAAGGAACAAGCAGTTTATGAAACGAAATGACTACATAACTTATAATCAAACCTACCACCAGGTAATGTTCTGTACACTTTTCAAAATGCAATGCTTCAGTTGGATTTTTTAAACAGAATTTTTTTTTGATTCGAGATGACAATGTACAGAGACTAACGGCCCATGTCACAGACAAATACATTGTTAATTGTTACGTTTCTCATTATCCATTTAAGAGTACTAAACTAAGGTCTAGAAATTTATGACACACGCTGAACTACTGCTGGTTGTTGACATTATTTTATTTTTGGTAATCATCACCAGGAACGGGATCCTCTCTTGTACGTATTACAACAATGGCATCACTTCTGAAAGATGAAAGTGTGAAGACTGTCGCATTGTTGGACTGCGAATTTAATAAGAAACCGTATTTGCTCTGCAGAGTACAGAATGCAGACATTTAGGTGCAGTGGGGGTCCTTTCTTTGCTGATGTACCCAAGAAGTTCAGTTTAAGCATTAGCTAGATACAGTATACTGCTAAAAAGGTCTCATTTATGAGATGATGAGACGAACGACAAACGAGGAGAGGTGACAAGCCAGACTTTATAGTAATAATACCTTTAAAAAGGGTCACACTTGATGACCCCTTCACTCTCCCTTAATTTGAAATTTTTTAAATACTTTTAAATACAATGCTAATTACAATGTTAGTGCAAGATTTAATGACTAGCGATGAGATGGCTTGTGCATTGTTGTAATATGGAAACTTGTAGGGTTGGGTACTGTCTGCTTTAATTTAAAAGTTTTTACAAGGGATTTGATGACTTTAATACGCCTTTCAATTCGGAATATATTCTGAAATACTTGAAGTTAATTTAAAGCACTTCAAATTAATTTTAAATGTTAATATTTATACAGAAATTCATTTTATTGATCCATTGTTAACTTGAAGTTGCATCATCCGGCTTCTACTGAAGTAAATAGCTAGCTTTTTCAGATTTTATTGTAGAAACTATTTTTACTTTTAAAAACCTTTAATTCAACATTTATTAAATTTAGTGTCAACAAAATTGAAGAATGACATGGTTATAATTTTAATTTGACAGAGGTATGGTTTCATTGTTCATTGTCAACTGCAAACATAATTCTTGTATGCTGAACCACCGATTGGGGTTGAGGCGATGGTTGTTTATTGTTAATTTGATTTGCTGACACAATAGGTTACCAGACTTCAAAATACCCATATAATTTAATTGGTTAAAAAATGTAACACCCAACAATACTACAAATACTCAAATATTAAGCGTTAAAATAACACCTCTAGTCACAATACATACCAAACTAAATTGAAAGCTTTTACTCCAGATCCAGACTTTTAGCAAGCAAAATTGAAATCATAGCAGCAGTTTATTTAATTTATTATAAGCTAAAACGCATAATTTCACTAACTAACTAGCAATTACCACCTTAAATGTGCTGCGATGTGGAAGTTAAAGCGCAATAAAACTAGGCATTCACACTGCTAGTCAAATGTAGAGTTGACAGGAAGAGTCTCAGTACAGCGCAGTTGTCTGACACATAAAAATGCTAGCGTCATTAGCCTCGGATGGAGTATGCTCGGTTATTGTTGAGTTAATGTTAATATGTTTGGGCCAAGAAATCAAAACAATTTCTAAGGTTAAAAAACAATCTTGGCAGAACAATTGATTGTATTATTATTACCTTCGCGTTTCATACTATCCACTATTCAACATCGCATAAAGTTATGATAGCGTGCATTCGTCCCA
>JAQFZX010001807.1:0-24988 GCA_034682405.1 Hydroisotoma schaefferi | reverse complement strand
CGTTTTTCTCGGCTCCAGAGCCGAGATTTTTACCGGTTAGACCGGCGTTTTGCGGGTATAGGCCCCTACTGTACGTAAGTACACAAAATTTAGATAAAATGGAAGATGCACACTACACACATGTATTAATTTATGTTTTGAGCACTCCGTCAACACATAGCAAGTGATCTTATACAATGTACACAGCATAATGTAAATGTCAACTACATGTTCAAGCTAATAATCTATTTAACGTCTTCAATGAGTCAGGAACTAAAAGATTTACCTCTGCTTGAGTTTATATTTTAGCCATACCACCCCTTAACCACAATTGATAAATGTGAAATAAAGTTATATACACTTTCTTAAACGGTGTACTTAATTGGATTAAAATGCATATGCAGTAAGTAAAGGGAAGTTCGTCTTTTTATCACAAATCAATTCAGTTGCATCCCATTCCCATATCACAAGTAAGCATAAAAGTGGTCCACTTGCGCCCTAATTATTCAGGAACTAACAAAACCAATCAATACTTGTTCGCATTACTTCCGTTGCGTTCCTCGCCATCTAAACCTGCAAAGATTTAGATAAGTTTGTGCTAATTCTGGGGATATCATTCATTAAGCACGTAAAATTGAAAGTGAATCTCCCAGTTACATATCCCAGCAATTACACACTATTGTTAATATTTATGTTAACTTTTGCAACAGCATGTGAGATAACTTTGCAAGAGAGTTCTTTGCCTTATTTAAGCAAGTTCATGCAAACCCATTTCTCTTCTCATAAGTACAACAATTCTTGGATTGCAATTGCATGCGTTAAAGGGGAATTGATCCAATGAAAAAAATACCAGCAAGTAAATGCACCTAAGGTACTCGGTGAAGGGTGAAGGAAGGGGGTCGATTTCTTATAGGAAAAACACCAGAAAGTTTACTTATTATGGATGACTGGTGTAATAATTTACAAAATCAATAAAAAAAGGTTATCTAAATGTTCAGACACTACGATGTGTTGTGTGTAGCTGTTAAATAAATTCCATTTTAATTTTAATCAATAAAATCCCGTGTCTGTAGAGGCAAAGTAGACTTTTCAAGGATAGAAACCTGACTAGTAAAACAGAATCGTGGTTTCGCATGGCATATGTCAAAATAGATGGAAAGCTGGAGACTCCTCTTGGGTTATCCAATGGAAGAAGTATTGGTAATTTATTTAATGTTTATTTAGGTAAAAGGCTATAAATATTTATTAGTCAAGACTACGGCTTTAACAGTCGGTAGCAGATGTTTCACTAGCAGTATGGCATGATTAATTGGTATTTTAAAGCGATTCAAGTCATTTTTGCAAAAAAAAGATTCTCTCTAGGTTTTATAATCGAGCTGTAAAAACTTTTATCCATGCTAGTGCAAATTGTACAATTGGGATTTTAATTTAATATACTTTAAGAAAACTATTAACATAGTCTAACTATGCATTTTAAGTCCTGCCAAAACCGAACCCCGTTATACTAAAACAAATAATTATACAGAAATACTCAAAAGTCAAAACATTTTTTTTACGCATTAGATGGACATCCCTAAAAATGAATGACTATATGGGATGGAGGTTATCAATTTGTGATTTGGAAACCTGTGCAGGCCAAGGATCAAACAGCTTTGACTTGATTGTTCAAGAAGTGGTTTAGCCAAGTCTCTAACTATGATTTGATGGTTGCTATTTTGAGTTGAATTCCTCCAGCAATCCATAAATGAATAAAGGATGTCTGGAGGTCACTGTCACTATGTCGCTGGAAGCGGACATAGATCTCTTGATATTCTAAAGGTCCCTCCGGGTAGCTTTCGATCCTCAGCATGGATGCTGTTTCTAATGGCCCTTATCCATTTATTTTCTGCCCTTGGTCATTTTCTCATACCTGTTTTAAGCAAGGTCGTGGCTCAGGATATTCATTATGGAAATCAGGCTTGCCTACCAAAGCCAGGGGTTATCAACTCCACATTGGCAACTTGTAGTGAGGCTAATAGCTCTCTAATGTAATAATTTTTTGAAATAGTTAATTCAAGGTTTAATCTGAATTTGAGTCCAGTTTAATAGTTTTAAATTTTTGAAACAGATGCATCAGTGTTATTGATGTTCACGGAGGTTCTATTTGTACCTGGGATTACACAGGCCTTGGTCTGGATTACCAACTTCTGGCTGGACCCAGTTTTATGGTTGTTTTTACTGTAGCTAGTATTTTATGGGGATTGGCCGCTGATAAGTTTGACCGAGTTCATCTCCTCGTCTGGTCCACAGTTTTTTTCAGTACTACACTAATTTTTAACGCGTTTGCTAACCGTTTTTGGCACCTAGTCGCCCTCAGAATGCTCCTTGCCGCTGGGTAAATGCCATTTTCCTTATTTTATAAATATGAAGATAAAGATAGTTGGAATACTGAGTGAAGATTTGTGTTTAATTTTTAATAGCATGGCAGGAATTGTTCCAATAGTTCCTGGAATTATTTTTGACTCTTTTTCGGAAAGGCATCGAGCCCTAGCCATGGGATTTTTTCATTGGGGAATATACCTTGGTGGAGGTTTTGCAAATGCTGTTGGGAAAGGAATTACTGATCTTAATTTATTTGGACAAGTCAGTGAAGTTTTATATATTGGACCTAATGTTTAATAAACCTATTTCTACCTCTACTTATGAAATGAAAATCGTCTGGAATCGAGTATTGACCCTGACCGTTTGGCTGTTTTAGAGGTGGAGGGGAACCTTCGTGTTCAGTGGAATTCCTGGCCTAATTCTCGCATTTTTGATGCTCCTCACGGGTAAAGATCCCCCAAGAGTGCTCACCGAGTTGGATTACCGAAACCGCAAAACATCGGCATCCGCAAAGCCAAAAAACTTACATCTTTCAGTTCCACAAACGGACATACATCTTTCCACAGAAGAGTCAGAGACTGATGAAGATACCGTAGTAGAATATGAAGCTCACGAGGGTCAAGTTCTGATCGACGACGGCAAAGAACATGGCATCCCCATTAAAATTCCTATGCCCAGTCTTTGGGGATGCTGCCTACAACCAGCCGTTTTATTCCTAGGACTTGGAGCATGCATTCGGCAAGCAGGTTGGAGAAAAATTAGATAATGTTTCATTAAACTGTCATAAAAAGTACTTCAAACTAAAGAGTACACGCCTTCTTAGCTGGATATACGTGGGGCTACAATGCACCCCTTTATTTTCAATCGTACTACCCGGATTTCAATGCAAGTTGGTGGCTCACATGGATAACTATTTTTGGTGGAACAATTGGAGTTGTTTTTGGAGGATTTGTTTCAGATAAACTTGTCACTCTCTACGGACTCTCTGTTAGGGTTCTAGTGTTAGCTTCTAGTCAGGTAATGAAATAAGTCATGCATTAATTGGAAGTAAATTACGGTAGTTGATAGATTAAGCATTTTAATATTTTTAAAATGTACATTCTTATTAGCTTATTGCAGCACCTTTCGCTCTGGGAACCTTGTGGCTAGACCCACCCTTTGCGTTTGGATCTTTACTCCTAGGATACTTCTTTTGTAAGGCCATTTCAATTTTCAGTGCCATATTGTATTCATATATATTCAGTGGTTTTATTTTTAACCTATTTTTAATAGCCGAGATGTGGTATGGAGTCGTATTTGCCATTTTTGTTGAGCTCATGCCGTCATCAATGAGATCTGTTGGGTTGGCTTTGGCAATGTTTGTGATCAACAATGCTGGGGGAAACCTTCCGGTTTTTATTACACCTTTATCTTCACTTCTATCTTATCGGGGGGCGTTAATGTTTATGTATCCAGGATTGCTGATTTCCAGTAAGACTTCCAATAAGCACTTTAATAGTCATATTTCAACATTTTTATATCAAGAACTACACAGACATGACAATACTTTGGTTTAAACAGGTTCCTTCATTTTTCTTTTGGGATATTTAAGCTTGCGGAGGTCTTGAAGAATGGTTGAAGAGAAGCTAAAGCTATTTTACCTGAGCATAAATTTAGAAATTACTATAATTAAGATATTATTACCGTGCATCCGCATTTGTTATGGACCAAATTAAATGAAAGGTATATTTACTTTAAGCTAAGTTACGCTGTGCGTTAACTGATCTTCATCTCTTTGGATTGGATATCAGAATTCAGAAATTTCGTATTCCCAAATTCTTAGTTATTTAACGTTGTTAGCATAGTGGGTGTAGAAAAACGAGTTAAATAATAATACTAATAAAAGGCTCTGCCTGGCTTAAGTCGTTAGCAAACCAAATGTGTTGTAATGACATCTATGCTGTGCTGGAGGTTGGCTACATGTTTTGCAAAAATAATTAAAAATGGGAATAGTAGTTAATAACAGAGTGAGTTCAAACAATAAAGGATACTTTACATTGCACACATCAAAGTATAGCTCTCCTGAATGAATTTTTAGATTCCAAGCGTTGATGATACTCGGCTAATTGTTTTTTACGTTTTACTTCAATAAGGTGTAAACAACTTAAAATTCGACTATCACAGCTAAAGCTAACCAGTATGCAACCGGCTTTTGAAAAGTAAGCCAATTTAAACAAAACAAACAATTAAACAATTGTTGATACAAATTAAAACTATACATGATACAATGCATAGTCGATGCTTATTAGGACCGAATACGCCTAATTAAGCGTGCTAAAATCCAAAACAATATCATCCAAGCAACAATGATGGCATATCCCGGCCAAACTTTATGAT
The DNA here is from genome assembly GCA_034682405.1 of Hydroisotoma schaefferi. Classification (NCBI taxonomy): domain Eukaryota; kingdom Metazoa; phylum Arthropoda; class Collembola; order Entomobryomorpha; family Isotomidae; genus Hydroisotoma; species Hydroisotoma schaefferi. Next base: position 20,272 of record JAQFZX010001807.1, on the reverse strand, counting down.
CCCAAAAAGGCTTTCCCTTTAAAGTAATCTCCTTGGCTGAGTAAATAGCCCAAGTGTACGGAAGGCAGTAGCTGAGACATCTCATGTAATAAGGGAATGTAGCCACTGACCAGAATACACCTTAGATAGACATTCATTAAACAAAAAATACTAATTAATGGCGAGAATTTTATATAATTCTAAAATATTCAAGAACCTCTACCCTTACCTGAAATATAAATACTGGGCTTAAAACAAGCGAGATACACAAACACTACTTCAATCTCCTCGTGACACAATTCCGTAAGAAAAAAACCTAGGAAAATTTCATATTACTAACTTTAAGTTGCACTCTCGCCTCGATCGTGTTTTAAAAAAAAACGTATGAACCAAAATAGTCAATAGTCAATTAAATGATGCTCATTTTACAATTTTTAAAGAAACGTGTTTGAAGCAACTTACTATAGGAAACACCCCCAAGTCCTAGTAATATCATCAACGCAAGAAAGTCCCACGAAGAGCCCAGCATATCAGGCATAAATACAAATTTCAATGCACAAAAGCAAACAACTGCTTGGAGAATTGAACTGGCCCCGTAGAGAATCATGTAACCAGACATAACCGAGGTTGGACTTGCTCCAGCGATCAGCGTTCGTTCAAGTGTCCCATATTTTTGGTCACTCACTCTGCTTAAGATGCATGGAGCAGCAGCGACGAAAAATAAAATTCTGACAAAAACAAAGTTTCAAACTCTTTCATACGTTTCCTATTAATCCATCGGTTATCTTTAAAGCTTTATTCACTCACAGCATGGTCATGCCCATCGAAACATCTCGAGAATACGCTTCATTATCGTCAATTTTGCCAAAAACTGGTTTTCTGAACTGAAAATAAAATATGGTTTAACCAAAAGCATTTCCTTAAAATTCCGTAAATTCATTAAAAAAGCATCAGGGATAATACATTCAGAGGTAGCTCTGTTCTCCGCGGATCCTCTCCACATGCTATCATCTGCAGTCTTCTGTAATCAGAGAACGACCGAACGATTGTCCTTTCCAACATAGAACTTGTTAAGTAGCCTGAAAAAGTTCAAAACGTTTTACAGAATTCAATGTACTTTTAACTGAGCTAGCAGGCCTAATAATAATTTATGTTTAAGATTATCTTCAATTTATTTAGAGCAGTTGAGACAAAAACTAGTTAACTCCATGATTCCATGACTAACTATTAATATGAAGTGCATTTGGGAACGGAAAGAGCCAGTAGAAATCTATAAAGCTACAGTTTTGAGCAAGTTTCTTTTGCATATGCTAATTACTACTCATTCACTTATCATTCACGTAGTAATCAATTTCATATTCATTAGCAATAAGTATCCAAGTGTCATAAAGAACGTAAGCACAAGTTATGCTACATATCAATTCACTATTTACTATTTCTTATATAATGCATTTCGCAAATGCTTTTTTACTTGACTTATCCATGTGTATGGAGATGACAGAACCTCTAAGACTTGCTTCGTCGGGATAGAGTCCGAAAGTATACCGTTGTACAGTGTGATTAGTAAAGCCCTTGGGAAATTCTAAGTATCCCCAAGAATAACCTTCTTTGACGTCAATCAACGCTTCCTCTCTGGAGTGTTTTGGAACCTTATTTTAAACAAATAACAATATATCAACCCCGGATCTTTTGCATTGTTTGTTAGACTTTACCAAGTAAAGCTCACTTGATGTATAATGTCCGTGGGTAAAGCCTTCAGCAACTGGCAACTAAGATTGTCTAAATTGCAGTCTTTATTTGATACAGAATTGCAACGGCCAAGGTTATATCCTCCTTCTGGATTAACTATTCCAAAATTTAGGTTTTTTGGTTCAGGACCAATAGTAACACCGCCGAGGGCAATGTTTGTGCTCGGAAGGAGGAACGTTACTGCAATGAGTCTAAAATAACAAATAATCAGTAGATTATGTATTCCAATTTATTTGAACAGAAAAACATTGTAGTCCAACGACTTACGCAATATTTCTAAAATATATAATAGTGTTTTTAATAGTGACGGCTTTAATCTGATTAAATTTATTAGTGGAGTATTGAAGTCTTTTGCTTGGAGCCGTTGAAATGTCCGACCTAAATCCATTCGAAGAATTGCTATTCGTCAGGTCTAAAGTTGAAACGGGGTCTTCAAAAGAAATGGATTTAAATCCTACTCCTATTACATCAGGATCATCTTCCGAGTTTCTAAAAAATTCCCAGGATAGTAGTACTAATTTAAACTGAAATAAAACTATAAAAAGCGTTTTGCAGTAGTTTTTTAACAAATCATACAAATGTTTCTCGTGAAACAAGGGTTTAACGGGCCCATTATTCTGTATGTCCGGCCTTGAATCCGTTTTGAAAAGAGTTAGAACAACATCCTCCAAACTATTTGTATGAAAGTCTTTGAGCAGCTCTATTGGTGATCTTTCTACAAGTAGGCGACCGTTTCTCATCAACCCGACCTTAAATATATATTTAAAACGACACACATAAGCCATTTCCCCAATATGCATGTTAGACTAGGTTAGAGAAGAAAAGTCTACCGTCTCGGCATGTTTGGCTTCGTCAATGTAATGAGTTGTAACTATTACAGTGGTCTTCCTGGTGGCTACTAGATTTTCTAAGTACTTCCAGATACTGAAATACAACCAATTGTCAAGTGAAACTTCACACAGAAGCGAGTTTAAAAGAAGTTTCAAAGACGGCCTCCTTCAAAGATTTGTTTAATTGTCGACACCAGTTTGGACGCTGCAAATCTATGTAAAGCGTTACGTTGAGAAAAATACCTTTCGCGTAACAAAGGGTCAACTCCCACCGTAGGTTCATCTAATATCAGCAAAGGGGGCTGGTGAACCAGAGAAACGGCTAGGGATGTTCGTCTTTGTTGGCCACCACTAAAAAGTAGACAAAAATCTACTTTATTGAGCACTTTATGTACTCATACTAATACTGTGGTGTTGTTAAGAACATTCGATATACCTCAAAGTACGGCAAATGCTTGATGAGTCTGGAAGATCAAGAAGGGACGTTAGGGTGTTTACTTGAGTAGCAATTTCATTCGTTGTCATTCCATAAATTCGTCCGAAGTATTCTATCAATTCTTTTATTGATAACTCTGGGTAAAGAGAAACATCCTGGAAACACATGCAAATTATAAAAACAATCGTATCATCCATTTTTTCAATTACTACTATTTACCCTTAATCACATTCAGACAGAATACCAAAATTATCGGAATTCTGCAATAAACTCTGCATCTACATACAAGATGTAGAAAAGGCATCCTATCGCTTTAAGCTATTTTCTTGTAGCTTCTCAAAAGTTAGCATAAAAAACTCCTACAATACAACTTAGTGTTCTACTTGTTGTCTTGTACTTGAGTTTTTATTTGCAGCGTTTTCATCATATTATCAGGAATCCCAATCATTTCCATTCATTCCGCATGAAATATAACTAATATGCTTCGTTTAGTGCAAAATCAATTCAACAATTTCAACCCACCTGAGGCATGTATCCCACCACAGGACCTGGTATTCCACTTTCAGCAGTACCAGGCCTCTTTCCAAAAACCTGTACGTCTCCATGATCCAGAGCTCTGGTTCCCACGATACAGGAAAGTAGGGTTGTTTTACTACAAAATTATTCATATTTACAAATTTACAGTATCTCTTTATATGAGGTGCTAAAGCGGTTACTTGGCGCATTTGCAGACCCAAAACAGCTTAAACTTGTGCATGTTATTCGTACTCATCGCTACTTACATTCATTACGGCTCATTGAACACATTTAAAATGCACAAGTAAGCCTTTTTACAGGAAAAATACAAGCAACAGCTTACTTGTATGCCGTTTTGAAAGGATTCAAAATTCAACTATAGTTAGTTTTTGTGGGACCCAAGCCTCGGAATATTGAAGTTGGAGTTGGAGTATGCTACAAGCTTCAGATTCAATGGGGATTTTACCTAAAGATTTTACTGTTCTACCTAAATCCTAAGATCGCTTAAACTTAAACCCTGAAGACTTGATTGGTAAAAAGCTAGGGGTCCAGAAAACGTAGTGAGCTTTAGAACGATTAATATCAGTTCAGTACGATAAAATAAAAAGAACGCCTTTAAAAATGCGATACTTACCCACAGCCACTGGCTCCTATTATTGCGTATCTGTAATTAAGCCAATGTAACACATGTAATTACAATCAATTAGTCAGATAGAGTTACGCTGCTGGAGTATTAAAATATTGAATCATTACATCCTTCCTAATAATTCAGTGGTTTTCGACCGCAATACAGTTCATGTTTCAATTGATGATTCATAGTTAAAATAAGTTCCTTAATAAACAAATTCGTCCTTTTGCATAGCAAAGCCAACTATAGTTTTAAAACTTTTAAAAATTCGTACTAAACTTTAAATGTAAATGCTTTTAAATAAGAAATATATCGGAAATTATTGATACAACAATGTACACTTTTAACTTTATTTCAACGACAAAAACTGGTTCTAATCGGTTAAATTCATTGATTAGCATTATACATTTGTTTTCATTCATAGTAATCTTGTAGTGAATCAAGCAAAGGCAAGATTCTGGCTGCATTTATTCGCTTTAAATAAAAGTGTAATATGCTTTTTCCACTTACACGACTCCCTGATTGATAGTCATATTCAACCCTTGAAGAACAGTAGCAATATTCCCGTAAGACTTCCAAGCGTCCTTAACCAACACGGCTGGACACTGAAGAGTCCCAAGTGGCATGTTCTTAGGATTTGTTGTCAAAACTTAGTTACAACGTGTACAATTTTATCAGCTTTTGGAAGCTTATATTTATCCTAAAAATTGTCCACCAGTCACTCAATCCGCTTCCAAAGTGTGGCAAACATCATACAGCAAACACTCTGTCACGTTCTACCGTTCTTTAATACTGTTCAATTGACAAAAACCCCAAAAATTATACTTCTAATACAACTACAAGCTTGGCTGATTTAATGAAAACAGTTTCCTTATATTAAAACTCTTAAGCTCTTCTTTCTTTAATATATTTAGCAATATGTATATCTAATTGTGTTGTGACACTGTAATTACGAGTAATGCACTTTTAGCAAAAATGTATATATGTACCGGTCAATTTGTAGGTTTTCTACTTAAAATACTGATAACTGTTGTACTTACTAGATTCTACTGTGAGCCCTTATTTAGCCAGACTTATTGCTGATAATAAAACACAAATCATGTTCATGTTTGATATCAATCAATGTCCGTATCCTTTTCTATTAGGTAGTTTTTGCCACAAAACCTTAAACGGCTATGAAAAGCCGTTATAACTTTGTGTGTATCAAAAGTTAACATCCTCTTATTCTTGTGCGCTTCTCTATACCTTACCTATATGTGTAATTACGATATCATTTCAAAACTGCTTAAATCCTCTTAATTTCCTCTGCCCTTGATATTGCAAATTATACCTTAATGAAAACGATTAACTGTTCATGTATCGTCATTCGTGTTTTAATTCTTTTGGTGTAGACACATGGAAAGGTAGATTACAAAGGGGGCATTATAGCCAGAAATACGGTACCTCATTTACACTTAGAGGAAGCGTCTTTAGATTATAAAGCCTCTAATTATTTCTTTCATGCACTTGAAATCTTAATTTTAAGGTAAAAAGTTTGGGCATTTTCGCTTTTCCATTGTTTCCCATAGTCAAGTCATAAAAACTAGTACTCCCACGAAGGTTCCCATCCATTATATTTGGAGGATTTTTATTAGGTAAGATGTAGTAGCTCTCAAATTACAGCACAAAGTTTGGAAAGGAACATATATGCATGCGTGTCTATTCCTGTTTGAAACAGTGAAGCGATTAATACTTTAACACTTTTAATTGTACCGATCAGTGTGATAATGTTAATGGTACAATTTCAAGGTGTATTAATGATAGTACCACAACAATGAACAATGTGCTTCAGCTTCTCATAATTTTGGACTCTGGATGTAAAGTCTTGGAGAAGCTTAGGCTGAGGTATCGCACTCCATGCGTTCGTTTGTTCGTTTCAAAATGAGTATCTTGTAAAGTTGCTTATCTTAACTCCAAAGATTTAGTAGGTACACGTTTGTAGAACTCTATAATCTATAATGAATGTTTATCTATCGAAACATAATCTCACACTCGCCTTTTTATAGAACTATATTATCGTTCTTTTAAAATCCAACTAACGATTTAATTTTCCCAATTAATTACGAAAGGAAACCCGTGTTTCTTAGTGTAAAAAGCGGAACCTAAAACATTTTTTCTCATCGTACTTTCTTGCTATAAAGCCCAAACAAGGACATTTTTGATGTTTGCCTTGCCTTTAGTATTTCGACACTATTAACAAACCTTTGTAGATAAATAAATTCTAAATAAATTATACGTGAGATTACGTTAAACAAAATTTGTTTTAGTTGTATAATAATATTTCCACCTTACACCCAATGAGATACTTACTGCAAACCAAATGTTCAATTAATGGAAGCATTTTATTTATGATCTACTTAATTTGTAATTTAAGTTGAATGGTACATTTCAGGAACAACTTGTAAAACTGTCATAAATGATTTACATAGATTCAACCGGATGAAACCCCTTTAAATCAATCAACTTGATAGGTTTTGCTGAAAAAGAATGTATTCCTCTGTCTACAAAAAAAACGTTAGTTTGTTCCCTGAGATGAGTTTTGGAACTGATTTCTGCATGAAGCCGAAGATGTGGCATCGTTAGATACCATAAACTGAAGTAGAACCACAGCGTACGTGATTGCAGTACTGCATATCTACGGAAATCAGATAAATTCTTCCATCTCAAAAAATACAAACTATTGAAATTTTTCACTCGGTACACTGAAAATGTTTAGAAGAATACCGTAGCAATGAATCCGTAAGTTATAACAAACTTCCACGCTTTGATTCCAACAGGTCCACGTTGTAAGTCAAGGGCCAATATCTCACACAAATTTAAATCCATCGGGCTTTTAGCTTCACTTGCATGATGAAGAACATACTCTCCAATTTTATCTATCTGCATATCATATAGCATAATCCGATTAAATAATGAATTAGCTCATGAATTTTTAAACCCTTGTCAATGCTGCTAAAGCTTAAAACAAAAGCTTTTTTAAAACGTTAATTAAAATCATTAACCTGCTCCGAACCACTAGCAGCCATTGTATACATGAGCAGGAATATGACCAAATAAACAATCGGCATTATATGCAATGCTAAACTGCTGCTGCTACTGAGCCCCCAAATACTAAGCACAGAAATACTAAGTTCAATACATCCAGAAATGGATTCTAGCAGTAGAAGGGTTCCGAAAACATCGTTTATAGCATTGATCAACCTCTTCAACATTGCATGATACTGTATGACCTAATAAAATCCATTTACCTGTCAATCTTGCACAAGATACGCAAGGAGAAAAGTATAAGACTGTTTTTAGAAATTTCTTACAAAGTGGATAGGTAGACTTTTGATCTTATCTGATTTCAAAACTTCTGATACCTCCAATCCAATTTGATACACAGCAATGCAAGGTATAGAAAGGATTGATGTACTCCATTGTTGCATGAACTTATACCAAATTCCAAACAGTGTCCCTAGATACTTTAACAGCGATTGTAGAATTTCACTATCAAGTATTGGTTGACTGTAAAACTTGCCCGGCCTCAATATAGTGGGAATCCAATAGTAAAAGAAATTGTCATTTAGGCCCCCGGAAGTTATAATTTGACTCACAGCGGAAATAACAATTATTCCAATGCATCTTATGACAATCGTGACCATCAAAGCGACGGTCTGGAATAAAGCTTGGTATTAGTTAGGCTAGAAAACTTTCCTAGTGTCCGTAAAGTTGTAGAGATACATACCTTCTGTTTTAATCCTCTCAAAGGGGACCAATGGCTATGGCTGTCTTCATAAAGAACTTTATACAGGTATTCCAATCCATGTTGGCTTATCCAGGTTTTGTAAAAAATCAGATAAGCGTAAACCAAATAATTCAGACGCGAAATCATACGATAAGCCTGAGTGGGATTGCGAAACCGGACATCCGATGACGCCAACTGTACAGTGGCTTTCACGCTGAGCGTTTGTGAAATCAATACGTACACATGGATTATAAAGCAAAGGGCCTGGAAACGATTTTTCGGAATCAATAAAAATATGAAGGCTAAGAAATATGCTAAGGATTTTGCAAAGACAACCTTTTGAATTTTATTCGTTTTAATGGTCAATCTTGGATGAAGTGGTATGTCATCAGAAAACGCTGCCGCTACCAAACCTTTACCACTGGGAATTTTAAGCGTTTCTTCAAAAGAAGCTGCCTGCAAAAGAGACTGAGACGTTTCAATCTTGTATGGAATTCCTAGCAGGTAGTAAGAAACGTTTGCATGGAATTTGAAAATTTGAAATATTGCAGACGACTTAGAAGGAAGTTTGTTGAAAAGGGAATCCATCCTTCTAGTTTCTCCTGTGGTAGTAGTACTCATAACATCCTGAATAATGCGAATCGAGTTGAGAATGTACAGTTGCAAAAATTATGAAATGAAGAAACTCCACATGTAGCATGCTCATTTTAACAGCTTAAAACTGATCTTAATTTAATTAAAGTAAAATATTTTATTCATGGCAGCTATTGCTCGATACTGGAGAAAGTAAGGCCGTGTGAGGTTTGAATATATTTGATTAATATAAATATGGGGTTGGCCAAACAGTTAAATAGATAAGTAACGTAAATATGAGTTTTTAATCCACCTTGAATTATACATGCTTGGGCTTTTATGCAACTTAAAGATCATACAAATGTAATTTGATGTGCACCTTTAAACTACACCTTGCACAAATACAAAAAGTATTTAATGAAAAACACAATCAAGTTAAGCACAATAACAGTCAGCGCTAGCCCAAAAGGAGTTTTAACAACATTGCACACATCATAGTAGAGCTCCTGAATGAATTGATATATTCTAAGATTTTATGATGGTCGTCTCCTCGGTTGATTGTTTTTCAACATTTAATCTACAATAGGGGTTTAAAAAATTATGCGTCGACTGTCACAGCTAATAAAGTGAACGCACCCGTATACTCTCGTTTCCGTTTATTAACAACTCTTTAACTCTACGTGCAAAAACTTAAAACAAATAATACTGCAAAATGAGATGGTTGCTGTTTCGCACCTTTTTAGGCTTTTTTGAGTCTTTTAGTGATTCGGGCCAGAAGCCAAAACCCTACAATCCATCCTAAAAGGATTACATAAGCAGGCCAAACTTTTGGGTGCCATATGGGCCAACCTTTTAAACAAATTGCTTTCAGAGAATACATCGGCCAAGCGTACGGTAAACTGTATGCAAGTATCTGTAAAGCGAAGGGAAACGCTTCGATCGGCCATTTGAGACCTGCATGAAAATATTTGTAAAATTCATTTAATAAAATTTGCAATTGAAAAAAAAATGAGAAACAACAAATATTAGCTTAAACCTCACCACTTATATCAAAACTGGTTAACATTGCACCCAACGTTAGTGGCAAGGCCTCGCCAATCTCTTTGTACATTTCAGACAGAAGAAAACCTGCAATTTTAACCATGGAAAACTTTTGCTTGTCATACTTTATTCACTTTGACTAGAAAAGGATCCCAAACTTTAAGATTTATTTTAATATGACATTTGCCTTGATATCTTATAAACTTACTAAAAGAAATCCCCGTAAGACCAGCCAATATTAAGAGTAAAATAGCATCAAAGTCTGAACCTAGCATATCCTTTATGAAAAATAATTTTATCGAATAAAAGCAGACAGCAGCTTGTAGAATATTGTTTAGCCCGTGGACAATCATGTATCCTATCAAAATCACATTCATATTCGCTCCAGCAACCACAGCCCTTTCCAACGTCCCGTATCCATTGTCTAAAATTATGCTATTTAAGCAACGAGCCATCGGAAAGAAAATTTGAATCCTGAAATAAAATAAACAAATATATAAAAACAATTTTTAATATTATACGAGGTAGATCGGTATTCGGTATTTGATGACACATTCCTTACAATATTGCTATAGACAGAATGACAGTGTCTACAGTTCCACTGAATTCGTCCGCCTGTCCGTATATTGGCTTTCTAAACTGTATGAATTTTTTTGCAATGATAAACCGCATCAAAACTGCATTTTACTTTACTGACTGCTTACAACTTACATTCAATGGAACGTCGGTTTTGTACGTATTTTCACCACAAGCTTGTAGTCTTTGTTTAGCACTGGACTGAAAGGCTTGAAAAAGTTTATTCTGAATCGCTCGAGCTGTAATGAAGTCTAGATTGAAAATTACAACATCAGTTCGTTTTATTAACTTGGTCAGATCCTGTAAATAAGTCAAATCATTATAAAGGGACATACTGGAGAGATCCATCCTAAGGGATATTGTTGATCCTTGAAGAGTTTGGTTTTCTACAAAATTAGCTAAAGCATATCGCTCCACGCTGGAATTCGTGTAGATGCTGGGGAACTCCATGAAACCTAGAGTTTTCCCCAGTTCCACGTCTTGTAAAGCGTCTCCTGCAGACTTCTTCGAAACCTACATAAAATAAAAATATTTCAACCTTGTGCCTTACATTGTGTAATTGATACATATTACTTCATTAACTAACAAGAATAATCGACTCATGAGAAATAGCCTGGATAAAACTACAGCTTAAATCTTCCGTTATACACATATTCCCAGAGAAACGACCACATTGATTGATGTCATAATTAACTTCCGGATTAACCACACCGAATTTCAAGTGTTTGGGTTCACCACCGATTGTAAGACTTCCCAGGGTTAAATTCATAACCGGCATTACTATAGTGGCCAGAAGCATTCTATAAATGTAGAAAATATATAGGTTTCATAGCACTTACCAGAATAGAATCTCTTTCTTACAAGAAAATACTTTACAGGACTTACACAACTTCCCTCGAGAACAGTTTCGTATTTTTGACGGTGACTGCCTTAATCTTCTGAAGCTGATTAGACTTTTGATAAGAGACTGATTGGTTTTTGGTGGAAACATTTACCGGAAATACCTCTATTTCAGAATGTGAAATAGGTTTAAAGGATAAACCAACAACGGAACGAGGGAACTGGTTGTCTAGAGTATTATTATTAGGGTGCGATTGAGAAAGTACTGTTTTTGCAAGCATCCCCGCATCTTTCTTACACAGCTTCAGTACCACGTCCTCCAAGTTGATTGCTTGGTGTTCGTAGATTAGATCGTGGGGGCACTTTTCCGCTAAAAGCAGGCCATTTCGCATAATACCAACCTGACAAAATATTGAACATTTAACGTTGCCCAATATTTGCTTAGGTTTAGGGAAGTTTCTTAGGCTTTTAACACCTTATACCTTGTGAGAGTTTCGGGCTTCTTCGATGTAATGCGTTGTAATTAAGACCGTAGTACTTTTTTTCGAAACAAGTTCCTCCAAATGATTCCAAATGCTACACAAGTGGGTCAATTGTTAACAAATTAAAATTAAAAACGTAGGAAAACCTAGTAGAAAGCCTCCTTAGTTTATTTCTTAAGATACCTTTGTCTCAGTAACGGATCCACTCCAACCGTTGGCTCATCCAAAATGAGCAACGGGGGCTCATGTATTAGGGCAACAGCAAGCGATATTCTACGTTTCTGTCCTCCACTAAACAAGACACAATGCAAGTAGCATTTGCTTTACATTACAATAAAAAATTACACTCAAAAGTTACTAAAATGCTTGAAAGATTCATACCTCAAACTTGCTATAATTCTGGAAGCTTTTGGCAGGTCTAAGAACTGTGATAAAGTTGTAATCCTGCTACTAATTTCTCTTTCCGTCAAGCCATATATTCGGCCAAAATACTGAAGAAGCTCCTTAATTTTGAGTTCCGGGTATATCGATATGTCCTGTTTTTTTTAAATAAATAAATAAAACAAATGTATCTACAAATACATACAGATGCATCTGTATTCCAGTCACTTGCAGTTTCATACTGTCATTTATTGCCACTTGAGGACTCATAATAAAATACGCTATTCACATCACAGATCACACATCACAGCCACTTTAAACGACATGTCATTCTATTTTTGGCGTTTTTAAGTAGGCACATGTGTGATAAAAAAAACATGTACTAAGCTTTTGTCAATAAAAGGCACACCCCGTGTAATCAGTTCTAAATTTGTGTAAAAATAGGAATGCTTCTATAAAACAATGAGGATAAATCTTTCACCTTGGAAGGAAAAAACAAACGATCGTCGTGAGGCTAGGGCTATAAAATATTTGCAAGGCTATTATCAAGTATAATTATATTCTTATCTGCACTTACTAGTTTAAGTATTGTGCATATGACGTACCCTACTTAAACACATCTCTGAAAACGAGTTAATGAAGACCCTCAAGTAGAATTGTATAGACGGATTCTTTCATAATTAAGTTAATTAAATTACCTGCGGCATGTAACCGATTGTTTGGCCTGGGATCCCAGATTCTGGGCTTCCAGGGTTATTCCCAAAAACGCGAACTTGTCCACGGTCAAGTGATCTAATTCCCACTATGCTGGAGAGCAATGTTGTTTTTCTACGTTGGATGAAAAATCAACTTCATAAGAAATTACACTAGCTAACTGATATAATATTTATATCTTACCCGCATCCACTGGCACCAATAATTGCATATCTGGAATTAATAAAGAAAATGTATTAAAAAATGTTTATTCCTTGCAAACTTCAATCTTGTCATTAATTACTCCGGATTTGCAAGGATTGTTCAGAAAATGATTTCAAATAAAATATTTTCTGGATCAACTAATAAATTAACTCACATCTCTCCGCAATTGACCCTCATATTCAATCCATTTAAAACAATATTTTGACCTTTATTATAAGACTTCCACGCGTCATACACTAGAATAGCTTCACAATTGTTGTGATTTTTATCTGGGAATCCGTTCAAAGACTTCATTCTGAATTATACTCACTACTATACTTCTTATCGTCGATAAGCCCGTAATTCCACTCAATTTTAGATCTCGAACTAATCGAAGCTCACACCACTGTGCACTCTTTTATGTATCAAAAATCCAATCCTATCGTAAAATATGTCAATCCATTTTTATAAAAGTATGGACTACCAACGAAAGCTTACTATGAAATCCTAATGCTAACGCTAAGGCTAAACACCGTGAACAAAGCTAAGATTTGACAGTCACAGTCCAATAAATGCTACTCGTTTTGGTGATGGGAAGCAAGTGAAGGACTATACAGCAAAAACCAACATACAACGGTGGAGATTGATTGTGTCAAAACCTTATTCCTTAGCAGATACACTTCCACTTAGCGTACAAGCTTCTTGGAATATTAAACCACGAAAGTAACTTATTTTTATTATTACTGGCGAGTCGCTACTATATCTTATTGTCTTCTAGGAATGAAACGGTATGGACTATTTTTTCTGAAACAACGTTTTCATTTACGCCTTCGAGTATAGAATGGGTCATAAAAATACACTCTTTTACGATACACGATTCAAAGACTTCAAATGTACGCTATATGTAATTACTGCAGAGCCGGATCCCTGCTAACATTTACTTTGCTGCTTACCATTAAAATTATCCTGCAAATTACTTCGGACAGATTAATTCTAGACGTGATCAAGCACAGATTACCCAATTGCAGTTTCTGACTTTCCGTGCATACAATTTTAGAGTAATGAATCATACCTAAAACTTCCTCTTTTGCAAGCTGTGCTTAATTTTAAGTTGTTTTGGTCTTAATGAGTTAGTAAAAAGTGCAGGCTCTCGCAACTTTTTCGAAAGTCACGGTAATCAGGAACGTCGGTACTCATTAATACTTACAGATGTGTGGAGTGACTCTAATTAGCTTAGAAAGCAGTGGATACTTTAAGTTTTGGATATGATTTGGGATGGGATCCGCTAGCAGACGTAAGTTCGTGTTTTCGGTATGCATAACAAAACTTCCCTTTAAAGGCTCGTCAAACATACTTTACTCATTTCAATTTGTTACAATAATTCGGCAAAGAATGCATTAAAACAAATTATCTCAGTCTCCGATATTTATGAACTATTCTGCTGAGAAGAGCAAAGACAAAGCCCCATCCAATTACAATGGCGACACCCGGCCAAACTTTAGCATGATACAAGGGCCAGCCTTTAAAGATGATTTGTCTGAAAGAGTACATCGTCCAATTGCAAGGAACAACAGTGAAGACAAAGAGTTGAAGATAGTACGAAAATGTATCTGTGGTCCATACAAACCCTAATGTTGTAATGAACCAACGAACGAACATTCATTAATTTAACTTCATATTTAAACGTTAAAAGGAATATCAAAATGCCTTTTAGGCTAACTATTTCATGCAGTTTTAAACTTGGAACACTTACCGCAGTAATGCATACTAATAGTTAAATAGCCTATTATTATAAAGATGCCGGACACCATTTCCTTGAAACTTTCGGCTAGTAGGAAGCCTGTATTGAATAAAAGTACATTGTAAATTATAAGTCCCTAAAACACGCATAAATTGAGCCTGTAGAATGTCCTTTCCCTACCAAAAGGAATACCAGCAAGTCCGGAAAGCGTTAGTAGAAAAAATCCATTCGCATCCGATCCAATAGTCTCTGTTATGAAAAAAACTTTCAAAACTGCATAAACGATTGCACTTTGAAAAATGACATTTGCTCCATGAGAGATCATGTAGCCTCCAAAGATAACTTCGAAACTTGCTCCAGTCACCATTGACCTCTCTGCCGTTCCAAGCTGCCACTCTCCAATGCGATATATTAGACAGCATAAACTTGCAAGTATAAACTGTAGCCTAAGAGTAAAGTAAATGAGTGTCCTTATAGTTATTTATTTATATGGTCTTACCCCCAATTACTTATGACAGAGAGCATCGCTGCTCTACAGCTAGGATAATACGGCGTTTATGACCTCACTGAAGCCTCATCGTTAATACACTAAGTACTTGATTGGTTTTAAAAATGACACTTTGGGTTCAACTAAAGCCCCTTTATAACTTACAATACTGATGTGTTAATTATAACATGTTCCGTGTAGCCGCGGTCATTGTCGTGATGTCCGTAAATTGGGTCCTTAAACTGCAAATGTGAAATATTTAATTTTTAGTAGCTAAGCTGTTGATTACATTCGTCTAATATTATACTTAAAATTTCCTTGAATACATTTAGGGGTAAGTCACCGCGCCTGGGGTCTTCTCCACAAACTGTGAGCTGCTTGAAAATGTAACGTCTATACGCTTGCAGAATTCCATATTCCAAAGTTTTCCTCGCAAGATAGTCTATCATGCATCCGAATTATTAATATTAATATTATATTTTAACTGTGATAGTATATGTAACTTATTATTATTATTGTTAAATAGGAAATACGCACGGGATGCATCCATTCGAAGAGATATTGTAGATCCCAGCAGGGTATCATTGTCTGCAAAGGGACCTAAAGCGAATCTCTCAAAGGTCTTGTTGCTGTAGTCTATGGGAAATGCCATGAAACCGAATAAGTTGCCCAGTTTTACTTGATTAAGAGCTTCGTCGCTTGAATTTAGTGAAATCTTGGAAACATTTATGTAAAACTCATGTTATACTGTTTTCAAAATATGCATAAATGATCTCACAAAAATCAGTGAAGCTTACGAGAGTAATAACATCATTAGGTAAGGTTTGAAGAAGCTTGCAACTTAGACGTTCCCCTATACATCCATTATTTATGGTGCCACATTTATCAAGGTCAAATTCAACTTCCGGATTAACCACACCAAATCTGAGATGTTTAGGGACAGTTCCAATAGTGTAATTAGATACTATGAAATTCGTGATTGGAAGTATCAATGCTATTACTAAAAGTCTGAAAAATACACAAAAAACCAAGTGAAATTAAACTCACTGCAGATGAGACTATCCATCCTTAGTTAAAGAAACGGCCTTTTTGAGTACTTACGAAACTTGTCGCAAAAGTATCATGTTATTTTTACGCGTGACTGCATCTACTTGTTTAAGTTTATTTGGCTTTTTCCAGCCTCTTCCGCTAATGCCACAAGATGTAGGAGCCACTAGGTCGTTTCCAGACTTGGGGAAAAAGCTCGAAACCACTGGGTTATATGCAGGTTCCACGATTGTCTCAAGTATTGATTTATTGGCAACTTCTCCACAAGAATTCATAGGTTGGAGTGGAAACGTGCTATCCATTTGGAGCCTTGGCGTGTGAAAATTCTTCAGAAGATGAACGGGTGTCTGATTAATTGTGCTACTGCTGGTAGTTTTGAGTTGGCCAGAATTATCTGGTTGATAGTTATCGTTGGGAGTATCAAACTCGTCGTTCTGACTCAGAGACAGGATAACTCTTTCCAAACTTTCAGTTTTGAAATCTATCAGAAGCTCTTCCGGAGATTTTTCAGATATCATTTTTCCATTTCTCATAACGCCAATCTATTTTGTATTTTCATAACTACAGAATAGAATTTTCATCCTTTATAGAGACACATCGAAAATTAAAATACGTCAAAAACCTCACCATATGAGAATTCTTTGCCTCTTCTACATAATGAGTTGTAATTATCACAGTTGTTTGCAGTTTTTGAACAAGTTCTGTCAAATGGGCCCATATACTGTTTTATAAACGACAATGCTGAGTTAGTGATTACATTGATGAGAGCAGTATAGTTTCATTGAATTTTTTAAAAATGAAGTTACTAATTTTAGAGCTACAAACGAACTATAAATGATAGTTTGTTTCCAACCTTTGTCTAAGAAGGGGGTCAACCCCAGCGGTTGGTTCGTCCAAAATGAGTAACGGTGGTTCATGCATGAGAGCTACAGCTAATGAAGTCCTTCGCTGTTGGCCACCACTTCATGACAATTAAAAATTTAGTAAGTCGCTGAGGAAATATTTAACCATCTATAAACTAAAACTCATAATGCTATAATATTCATCCCAACCTTAAAGTCCTGACTATTCTTGTGGAAGATGGCAAATCAAGAACCTCTAAAAGATGGGCCATTCTAAGCTTTATTACGGTGTCCTCCAATCCATAAAGACGACCAAAGTATAGGAAAACCTCATTTATTTGTAATTCGGGATATAAAGACAATTCCTAGAAAATATGCATATAAATTACATCGGGAGTGGAGTGGATTTCAAAGCGTACTTTAGAAAGAGCAAAAACCTGGGGCATGTAACCAATTCTTGGTCCTGGAATCCCACAACCATGTGAACCTGGCGTCTCTCCAAAAACGCTAACGTCTCCCTGATCCAGCTTCCGTATCCCCACGATCGAGGACAACAAAGTAGTTTTCCTATTTATACCAAAATATTTAAGACTGTATTCCATTCCAATTAGGGTTTAAATCACTCACCCACACCCACTGGAACCAAGTAGAACGTATCTATAGAGAAATAGTACAATAGAGAGAGTATTTATGGAATGGCAATGCCACAAAATGGTTCTGTACATATTTGTTAAACTTAGGATAGTAGAACGCAGAACTTTGGTATACTTACATTGAACCCTGATTGACCCTCATGTTTACCCCTTGCAATACAGAACTCCGTGAGTCGTAGGATTTCCACGCGTTCTGGACCAAAACCGCTGGAAGTAAATTGTCGGCAGGACAGCCTTTCGCCGGTATCGGCATCGAGGTTTCAGCATTTTGGCTCATAGTTAAAGTTGCTTTTCAAATCAAATTTTTGCATTATTAATTAATTCCACTCCAACGTATATAAAAACACATATATTTATGTATTCAAAGATATATCAACAATCTGTCAGCGTCTTATAGCTTTTTTTGAGAATTATTAGGAATGAAATTGGACATTAAACATTTCCATTTCTTACTGTTTCTTAAACCTGAAGTATGAGCATCTCCATGTTACTTAAGATGAAAATCGGTTATCTCAAAAACTAAATACTGGGTAAAAATCTCCGTTCTATCTATTTATGATAAACCAAACTTGAAGTAATGGACCAAAAATTGCATGCTACAATAAATTTGTCATGAACCGTTCCCGTGAGCTATGCAGAACAGAAGTACATCTACGAATGCATTTTAAAATCGGAAAACGATGATAGGCTCTTCTACATTCATTTCATTCAGCTGTTGACCAGACACTATTAAGTATGTTAAACTACTAGAAATGTTAAAAAAAATACTAAACTGAACACGCTATGCTAACCTTCATCTTACGTACATCGACGGTAGCAAAAATAAAACAGGTTCCAAAAGAGTTTATGATTACTAGACATTTTATAAAGTAGTATAATTCGCGTCTCACATTTGTAGTAACCTAACATTATTCAGGTAATCAAGATTGCTGGGGGTCCATCAGCTTTTTAAGGTAGTTTATGCGCTCAAAGTTATTAAAATGATATTCAGATTGTTCATAGTGGCTTTTTCTTGGCCTTAATTGCTCTTTAATACTCTTTATCGAAGACGATACAATCATTTTATTATATTTTAATATTATGGATATTGTCACTGAAAGTATTGTAATTCAACCGGCAAGCCACCTAAATGAAGACAACTTTATCACATAATTTAATGCATAGGAGGGAGTAATTGTAACTTGAGTTGATTGCAACATTTAGTGTTGATGATTTAAGTGATTTTTGAGAATAGGATTTAATATTCTGCAGCACTGCACAATGCAATATGCAATATACAAGAATGCATACCTACCTAAATAACAAGATCAACGCGTCGATCCCTGCAGAATAGAAACCTCATATCAAAACCTTCCTCAACGATAAAAACATGATATTTTGTTAACATGCATGCATGAACTTTCCTGACAACGAACATCGACATCATTACTTCATAAGTTGTTTCCAGTTTCAGATCAGTTGTACTTTGTTCGGAATATTAGTACTGACTGTTGTGGCAACTAAGAAATCAATTAACTTACTAGTGCAATCTTAGTTTGGTTATTTTTTGCTTGATTTATAAATACGAGAATTTTGCAAAATCTACTAAGATATTACCTTCGCGTCCACCTCCTTTATCTGTAAAAAATGAAGTTTTTGCAGCATGTATGTACCTTCATAACGAGGGAGGGTTTTTATTCCATCATGAATTTGTAGGTCATTTATAATGCGTCCTATACCAGTTTTTACCCTCACTGACAACCGAGATCTTTGCGTTAATTATTGTCCAATCCATATTTAAAGCCTTGAGAAAACCCCAATGCAATGCTACTTGTCGACCAATAATTCAAAATGTTTCTCGAATCCTTAGTATCTACGTAGAGAAGAATCTTGACCATTCACATCACATCAGGGGTTTCCAATTTATTTAAACTAAAGCTAACTGAAAAAAATTGGTTTGTGTAAGAAAGATCATCTCTTGAATAATTCATCTAGATTTTTTGAAGCAGGGAATTAAAAAAGCAGCTTTGAAAGAAAAGGCACTATTGGGTTGGTCGGTCAATTCATTCATAAGCTGAATCATGAACCACAACCAGACTAAAATCCCAGGTTATAGCGATTTTGTTTGTTCTTGCTGGAAAGTTTACAATTTATTTCAACCGTATTTCGCCGTGCTCTGTGCCCCTGTTCCTATGCAAAAGTTCGGAACAATAATAGTCCATTAAGCATGTTAGGGTTTAAGAAAGTTGCCTTTATCATCTTGTAATTCGAATGACTGATTCATGTGGCAGTCTACAAAGCTTTTTAATTCTGAGCGTAATTTAAATGGACTTTAAATATTTGCAGTATACAAAGATGAAGTCTTGTTAAAGAGTACATTAAAACGAAACTTCATAAGTTGTAATGATTCATTAAAAGTGCTACCTATAAATCTGCCATGGAAAATAGATGAAAACCATCAATATATTAACTAATACAATTTCTACATTGAATTCCTAATTACTCAGACTCTATACAAGATTGAGCAATAGGTAGACAAGACAGTCTCTTTAAAACCTTCGAGTGCAGCTAGCAGAGCCCATTCCAGGGCGCTTTGTCGCAATATTTATAGACGTTTGTATTTTTTGTCCGTTTTGGGTTTCAATGTGGGGCCAGCCCCGAGCCCCCACATCCCATTCCCCCTTTCCCCTGCTATTTAATTTTGTGTTATTTTGGTAGAAACGTTTACACGTTTCCGAGTACTCAATTGGGTTTTTTTTACCCCGATGGGTATAAAAACTTTAGATTTGGGGCAAACTATTTTTCGTTATTTTGGTATATTTCAGGCTA
>JAQFZX010001806.1:0-24988 GCA_034682405.1 Hydroisotoma schaefferi | reverse complement strand
ACGGACAGACGGACAGACGGACGGACGGACAGAGTGAAAGTTCATTCACATAAAAGGCATTTACATGCCTTTAATAAATGTAGAACCTAGTAGTGCTGATGTTCCAATAGACTAAGAACAACACTTTGAGGTGAAAAGAGACACGGGGAAAAAGTTTAAAGTTAACTCGGAAAAAGTTTTAAGAAAATAAGAGTAAATGAAGGAGAAACTCAAAAAAACAATCCTGGAAATGAAAAGGTTCAAGTTAAAAAGTTTTTTTCGCTTGAAATTCTTTTTGTAAGTACGTTTATTTCTACGATGGACCAATTTTTGTAAATAAGAGATAAACGTTTTAAATTGAATGAAAATGAACCAAAAAATATTTGAGAACTCGATGTGAGAGAAATAGCTTTCGTTTGTTCTATTTCAATGATACAAAACCAAACGGAGTAATAATATATGGTTGTTTGATTGTAGTTAACTTTATCTTTCACAAAAATGTAGACCAACCATTATTATTTGTAATGACCACCCGTACTCAAATAGTAAACCTAGTAAGTTACACATACGTAATACCACAGAATCATAAGTCATCCTGAGTTCAATTTGCTTTCTTCGCATCTTAAATTCTTACGAAATTCACTATTTAACTTTAAGAATAAACACACCCAAAATTCAGGTTAAGCTACTGTTAAATTTATAAAGTTTTGAAGCTCAATTTCAACACACCATTAAATACATTAAATACAAGAGTAAGCTATAATTCTTGGATGTGTATTATCCTACACGATTCGCCCATTATGATGCACCTATGTATACTATTTATTTACTACGTAGATAAGTACTTCCCACTGTTGTCTAGCAAAGTAAGTAAGTAGTAAAAAAGACAATAAAACACTTTTAATTTCAATAAACCCCTTCCTTCATTCACTTTCATCCAGCCCCAATAACTCCACCAATCTCTATCCTTGCTAGTTGTTCTCCATCCTTCTCTTTTCCATTTAATCTTCATCTTCATTCAATAATACCCCTTATAAATAATCCCTCTACTTATGGGAGGATGTCAATGTCGCAACCCCAAGTAATATTAACGCTTTTCCAACAATCAGACCGAATTAACTAGCAGTTCCGCTCGCCCCTTTATCTCCTGATCAGGTACTACATAGCCTTCGTCCAGTCACACCAATCCCTAAGTTTATGCGTGTGATTTGCGCTATATACAGTCGTAAATAATAAAACATGTATGTTTAATATATTAATCAATCGCTTTACACTCTGTAAGTCTAAGTTAGTATTCTGTGCAGAATTTTTGAAAAGGATTTGGCGACTTTCACTTTAGTCTCTGTGGTAGTTTCAGACATGAGCTTCCAGATTTAATGATGTTGCCAGTTGCCTGTTGCAAGTTTAGTTTTCTCTCTGAGAGTATGCGTGCAAAAATGTATTGTTGTAGCAGCAATAGTGGAAAACAGTAGTGGGAGGTGGTCTTGATACTGTACATCATGTTTAAGTCCTCTGGAAAAGTATTTTTAAGGATCAAAGAATTTTCAAAAAAATCTTTTTTTGTACCAGATAGATGGGGAAATTTTGATGTCAGCAGGGATAGAAGTGGACAGTTATTCAAGGGAAAATTATTATTTTTTACGGTACTAGTGCTATCTACAATGTGGAGTAGTAATAGTAGTACCGGTATTGATAGTAGTAGCAATATCACTCAGAAATTCCAACCAGAAAAGTAATATATTACTCTTTTGTCAAAGTAAAGGGTTTAGTTTAATGGGATTTACTCAAGTCGTAAATAAATATTACCCCGACTTGGCTGGCAGGCAGGTCTATTGACTTGCGAGATATCTTCTCGACATGCGGAGAGCCCAGAAAAGAAAATATCTATAATATATTGCCACTTTCCCTGCATCTACACACTTCTGAAAGATCCGCCGATCCGTATAAACTGCTTCTTTCATCTCATCTATCCTAACTGAAAATTCAACCCATGCTAACAGTACAGCTTGCAGTAGCAAAGGAACGGTAAAATGTCAACTTTCTATAACAACTACTGACTAGAAAGTCGATGATGCCGGCCGGGACTGTTGATCATTAAGCCTACGCCTACCGGGTCTACTTGTATTCACCTATTTTATTGCTCATTATTATGAGCTCTAGAAAATAGGGTTTACTTTTTTTCTGTTCTTCCCTAATCGTAAATTTTGCCGTCAAGATTACAACCCCAAGTTTCAGGAGAAAAAATAATTCTTTTTCGCATTTAAAAAGCTACATGGTTTTACCGTCTAACATGACAGCCTTTGCATTTGTAATATATTTTTATGGTTGTAGGTCGAATTATCGAAAACAAAAAGTTCGAACGCCTAAAGTCCGAGTTTTTTTTCTCGAACAGTCTTTACATCGAAAAAATTTAGGTCGAAAGCCTTCAGTTTGAAATTGCACATTTTGCTGAAATATTCGAAGAGCTGGGGGAGGTTTGCTTACGAACATGTGGGGAATATTTCATAATCTCTAATCATTTAAAAATGACCTTAAAAACACCCCTTTCTTTTAAATTGCATACCAGAAAAGGAAAGGATTGCAATTTTTGCAACTAACGACAAATGCTACAGGTATAATTCTAGTTTAAAATTAATTTTAGAAGATTCTTGTACCTAAGTTTTTTTTGCAGAATAGCGCTATGTGCTGTGTGGTTGACCGATGGAACTTTTAAATTGGCCCGTGACTACTTTAATCAAGTATTCTCTATACACGGTATGTTCATGGGTCAGTGTCAGTGTATACAATTTGTATACACTTTACTTCCGTGGAAAAACAAGACGCGCTATCGAAAAGTGCTAAAAACCGTTATATGAAAATTAGGTTTTCAAAAATAATTAGTTCGAAAATTTAGGTTTCGAGAAAAACAACTTCGAACTAATTTTTTTTTAAACTTCAGAACATCGAACTTATGACTTTTGATCTAAAAAAATTCGATAATTTGACCGACCTCCATTTTAACTTTAAACTCAACAACCTCATAAGACTATTATTCGAAATGACTACTACTGGATTGAGGTCTAATACAAATATCATATTTCATACACGATAATTAAGAGAGCTGCATAGAAGTAAAGTACAATATTCGAGGGAAATAAGAACCAGTCGTAAAATTCAATTGAGTAATAATGCTCCTCAACTTCAATATAAAAAAATTCAGCTCTAACAAATGAAGTTTATAGCTTCAAGAAAGCTTTTCTAGCCTTGTAAATGCTTTTTCAAATTTTTAATTAAAAGGACTCATTTCCTATTGCAAGTAGTAAATGCATGTGAAAGTGCCCTAGTAAAAAGACATTGAATATGAGATCATCATGAGAGTCACCATATGGACCTGATGAAACGCTTGCTGGGGAAATAAAACACACTAAATATAATAAAATCTCCCGAAACATAACCTTAGCTCCGGGGTTAAAATGATGTATGGCTTTTACACCCACTTTTCTCACTTGCATTGTCGTTCTGGTAAACCTATATACTATACCCACAGCAGTACTTCTAGTTTACTTCTTGTATCCATTGAGTAAAGAGCCATAAGGCGTAAATTCGTGCTTATCAGGGTGTATAGTAATAATAATAGTACTAGTAATATTTCCCCTTGTAATAAAGTAATGCTCCCCCATTTTTAGATTCACTTCTCGGATCACTTCACCAATAAAGTTGGGAATAAATCTTGTCCCACTCTCTCTGCATTTTTAGCTTTAACAGCCTAGTACTTACTACCTATTAATAGAGTCTTATGCAGTGTAGTGGATTCAATTTAAGAATATGATTTCTTATATGGCAATATTTTGGTACTGCGGTCCTCTTTTATGAAGAAGGTTTTCCAAGCAATTCGCCACCTTCATTATATATTTCTTGCACAACGAATAGCATTTTAAATCGAAGAAACAAATACCATATGATACCAAATGTAGGGGTTCCAAGGTCTTTAAAATTGTTTTCTTAGGTAGAGGTAGTAGTTGTAGTCAGTAGCATTAATCTCAGTTGGTTTCCATCCGTCTACTTGTCAGCCTAGTGATTCCAATCTCTCTGCTGCAATTCCAAGCTAAAGTTGCATAATATGTCTGCCAACCAGCAACCAAACCGACAGTAGATCTCTTATGGGAAGTTGAGTAAAAGCCCAAGTGAAAGCATCATCCGTCCCATTTATACTTTGTCTATTGGCCATCATTGTAACAATAGAAGTTCAGAAAGCTAATAATCGTTGTTTTAAAATAAAAGTTCGGTAGCATAAGAAAAGTGACGGTCTACTATTAGTAAATACTTACTAGTCAGTTAAAAACTTACTGATCTTTTACAACAGAACATAATAGTACGGTTTTTCTATTTTGATATTAATTTGACCCATTTAAGAAACGTTTCGAAAACTTTCAACACATAAGTGTCAAAATTGGAGCCTTTCCTTAACTCTGCTGCAAGTTATAATAAAATGTATCGCAATTTGGATTATAAGAAGCAAAGCCGCCCCTGAGACACTAAATATATTTTTAGGATACACGTCTAAAGTAAATTTTGAAGACCGTTCCCGTAAATCTGTACCGTTGAGTAGCTTATTTTTTTACTATTACTACTCTTGCTTGTACAATCTCTACATCTAGTACTACTGCCTCTACCATTAATACTACTATTTCAACAATTTCTACTATAGGTGGTTGGATTGATTTGATGCAAGTCGGGCATGTAGATAAAGATTTGGCCAACGGGTGTAAATACATCGAGGGGAAATTGACAAATTACCCTTGGGTACTAAAGGCTAGTGAAAGCTCCATTTTTTATTGTTCTCTTCCAACCCATCCCATTCTTTACTTCTCCTAGAGCTTTCATTTCTCCAAGGTTTTCTATTATTCGGCCATTCAAGCTATTGTAGGAAGAAATAGCTCCCAATTTACCACCAAATACTTGGAAATCATCATTATCATCCTTCTTCCACTCATTATAACTATTACCAAAATAAAATACCACCAAGCACTGCACTGCCACTGCCACTACTTTTACTTCCCAGAAGCATTGTCACTTTCATTCGTTCATCTGTTTCTATCGAAGAAAACAATTCTACATTAAGAAGAACAATAAAGTACGGAACATTGTTTCGCTTTTTCTTCATCAAAGTTATTCATGTAGAGTTGAACCCCATATCGTAGTTTATAACTGCTTCATATTCAATCATTTACAGTTAATAGGCAGCGTAATTGGAAAAATTTCATCCCATGGAATAGGACTCTGCGTTTCATAATTAAATTGTTAACTATTGTACAAAAATCGGCGTCGAAAATTATTTTATTGTTCTTTGAAACTCGATTTCTTTGTTCTCGAAGAACTTTACCTTCCTTATTCTTTGCCATTTATAAGTATTCTAATTAAGCTATTCCATGTTTTTGTAAACAGACGACTTCCCATCCCAATATGCTTAGTTTTAGTTATTTCCCACGCACAGACAAACAACTGCTGGGCATTTGGATAATTGCCTTTTTCGGTAATTGTTTAACTCATTAATTAAAAATGCTGAACTATAATATTGTTTCGAAGGCATAACCACTTTACCACCTTGACTAACTCCATAAAAATAAAAGTTTCGGGGTTCCTTAAAGTATTATTGAAGTGCTAAACCTTCCTCTCAGCAGTTATTCTCATAATATTCCTTTTTTAAGCTTTAAAGAACGTTTCCTACAAAATCATTTCCCTTTTATTTTTAAACCAAGCAAACCAAACAAACAGTTAGTCAGTTAACTATAAACTTGAATTCAAACTTTCCAAAAAATCCATTCAAAAATCAATTTGGAAACAAAAACAAAAAGTTTTCCTCCTCTGCTCTGTTCGTACTTTACTTTCAATACGCGTAAAAACCATATACCATGTAAAAAACGCAGACTCCCAATAAAGAAAGGAATACAGTGAAATAAACGGCATGAAAAATTCATTTTTTTACCCTTCAAACTTCTACAACTTGCTCGCTCACTCACTCACTCACAAAAGTGGCTCTTAAAACAGAACCACAACCAAACTCATAGCATACATCAGTCACCATTTGTGCATATTCGATGCTAGTGCTACAGTTAGTTTTTTAGTACAGACCTACCAGCCTCCCATCCCATCTACCCATCAGAATAAACTACAACAGACAGACAGTATCAGTTGAAAACATGCTCAGAAAGTAGGGAAAACATCTAAAACTCTGGCAAAACTTTTTTAATGTAGTAAATTCACTCAGGTTGAAATTGAATCCTCATTTTATTTTTTTCTTCAGCCACCACCACTACTTATAAACTGTCTCCAAGTTGAAATTTGTCTTATGCAGGCAGATAGACAATGTATAGAACGATTAGTAGTGCTTTATATTTTACATAAAAGTATGACATTCAATCCACCATCGCAATGGCTGCTTGTTCATACCAATATACACTTTTCAGACATTTTCCATAAGAGGCTCCCCTACTTAAAAGTAAAAACTATACAATCCTGGGGTGAAAACCCCAAAAGTGATCGATTATAAAGGAGCAACTTAAATATTCATGTTATCTACCCATAATCGATCCACATCCACACATACGGAGGCATATTTGCTCCGTGTGCTAATGTTAACGAGGTAAAATAATAAAACCCGCTTTTATAAGACCAACCAAAAGTTAAACGCGGTCCAATTTAGTTAGTACTAATTGGTTGTAGAGTTAACGCTAACTTTCTTCGGTTTAAGTTTCTTTAAAAATTGACTCAGGTAAATAAATTTGGTATTTTTAGTGCAGCATTTTAAAACAAAGTAAACGCATCACGCTGATTTCTACTTATTTAAGATTTAGTTACATTTGTATAAAAGGAATGATGGATTGCGAGGAAAGGATGTTTTAAAACTCTACACGGAGAGGAAATATTTTTTAATGTATCTTTTCTTACTACAACCATTACTATTTTCTGCATGACGTTTTACAACAGCCATGGTGGGTAGACATTACCAACTAAAAATGTGCACAATTATACGAATGACAAATTGTTGGTTTCAACCTAGCTAATAAAAATATGCTTAATTAATCAACGGCATGAACTAAAGAAATGTATCTTTGAATTAACATATTTTAAATAGAAGGTATATTACTCTGTTTAAATTAAGATTATTCCAAATGTGTCTGTACACTACACAACTACATGAACACTAACTATGTCATTATTTATGCTAGCTGCTGCTTTCCCTCCCTATAATGAGAAGAGGGTTGAATTGGTTGTGTTATGACGGGTTGTTCTTTTTCAGTGAAGCCCTTTCCAATAGTGATAGTAGTCTTACTAATGAATTCGATACATTATTAAAAAGTTACCTGAGCTGAGCAACCCACTGTACACTACTACTATCCATGTTTACACATGTCTCCAGTCTCGACTCACTCATTTCGCTTGTCCTAATCAATTATGATGTACCAACTTACTTTTGGGGGAGGGGATCGATAGTGGAATTGCTTTCTGGTTATCAGAACTTTGTAAGCCTACCTTGTGTAATTTCCAACCTGCGCCGGTCTCTGGAAGATGTTATTTTTTCGACATTATACACCTTTGTTTCGTATTTTTTTATCAAAATAAAAATTCAAAATTTGTTTAGCTCTAGGAAGACACAAGACTGAAAAATACAGTAGAGTGGTCAAAATAATAACAATAAAAATACAACATTCTTTTTTAAAAATTTAAAAATTTCTTTTTAATTAAATTGTACAGTTTTACAAATGCCTGCAACGTGCCTAATCATTTGATCACCGAATAGGGAAAGTACCCCTTGTTGAACGTTCTTAAAAAATAGAAATTACGCCCAAATTTCATGCCTTACACCTAATATGACAAGACGATCCGCTTCATAAACAAGAATAATGACAAGGAAGGAAGGTATCTTCGTGGAAAAACGTTAATTTGATGGAACGTTTCCATATTGGTCTACCTCTATCTACACTTTACCTTGCCAGACTGATAGGGCTAGTCTTCGGGTCCTTCAACCCGGGTGGTTAATTTATTCCATTTAGACAACCATGCAGTGCAAGTACAACACTCATTTGTCAATGTCCGTGTTGGGAACAATGTTGAACGTGTATCACTCGCTAATTGATATATTTTTAAATAATTTAGTAAGCTACTATACATACGAAGACCAATACTACTACTACTACTACCACTACTAATACTACTACTACCACTAGTACTACTACTACTACTTCTCTGGCCTACAATACAATCATAGCTGGGTTATGCAGACTAGGTTATGTTACGTACAAACAGGAAATACTTATAAGACTACTCTTCCACTAATTATATTGACGTTGGGCAACTTACTCTAAGCAATGGGAGGGTTAATCAGGTTGTATAATACACATAGACAGTATATATCTGAGCTGTTAACGTCATCAAGTTACTGTCTAGCTGGACGGAAAGGTTTTTTACTCGAAGTCAAAACTGAGGATATTTTAAAGCTTACCTTAATTTTGTGTAAATAAAGCATTTCTCGGCTTTTTACTAGTTTTCAATTCAATTAAATGTTATTTATTTACCAGCAGCTTCTACAGGGAAGTTATTCTTCCGATTGATTTGATGTTAGAGGATATGACAGTAGTTCTTCTTCCCATCATCTGAAACAGAAACACCGTTCAATTTATTATTTTTATTGTTGATATTAATGAAGGGATATATTTTAATTAAATTTTTTTAAACACCAAAGCCAATAGGTGCTGATGAAAACCCAGCAAATAATAAATGGACAAAAAAAGGAAAACTTCCGATACCATTAAAAATCTAGCTTAAACGAACAGTTTCAAATATTGTTTTGTGAGCCTGAAAGTTCACTCTTGCTGTCTTTTAGTCATTTTACAAAGTGCAATATTTTTTGGGGTGGGGTTTAGAGTAATGTTTATTGCATTAAGCATAGTAGATGTAAGATTTGGAAAAAGTCTAGACCTGCTCTTTAGCGATTTTTCGCTCTTCTCATACAAATCGAATGAATTTAACAATAATGATTATAACAAACTTGAATGGAGTTGAGTGTTCTAATAATTTTTAACTATAGCCATTGCAAACCATTACATGCCCTACTATCGTCACCGTTGCCACTGCCATAAGCCTATTACTCTAACGGTCCAGTATTATTCAATAATCGCAGTAATCTTTCTTTACTGCCTTCTAGACCACTTACACTTATGAAACATTGTATTTTCTACGTCCAGTAAACTCTGATAGAGGCTTTGCTCCAATTTTACTGTTTGGAATGGTAATCCCTCTTATCTGAGCTTTTACGTTTACGTGGTTGAAAAGGTGGGACTTTATATTTTGAGTTAAATGTTCATCATTTGCAAGTTCCATTTTCATTCGGAAAAAGAAACACATTTTAAAGATCGCATTATACTATAATAAAATTGAATACTACTAAAAAGTTCCCATTTATTTATTTCTTCTGAATTTCCCAAACAACCTAATTGTACAAGGAATTATATTATAAGTGAATATTTTCTATAATTGACTGTTAATTATAACTATAGTTATGATAACGGAATCGATAATAGATCAGTAGTCGTGGGACTTTCTGATGTCGATAATATAAATATTTAAGATTTCAAGATTTCCTGACCGCTCATCCAAAATTTTTACAGTGAAAAGTAATTTCTCTAAATATTCCCAGGGTTGTTTCAAAAGGACACAATTTCCTACTGAATACTTGCACCCAAAAAATAAGGGTTTCGAATCTGATAATCTTACATTTTGAATGAACAAAAAATTAAGTATCTAAACCCCTAGCATAATTTTTTACATTCTTTATATTACTATCGGTTTATAAATTTGTACGCACCTGCAAGGCATTCAGGTAGCTACTATAATAATCTACTAAATTTATCTAGAGTTGAAATTTCTACTCAAGCCATGTAAAAAATGTTACTACTGCTACTATTGATTGACACAGACCACCGCCGTCTCTTTGTCTCCCTTTTGTAGCTATTGTCCTCCCGTCACTTTCTCTTTTGCTTTTACCTGCCATTCTAGATAAAACATCAAACATAAAAAAATTGTCAGAAAAACTGCCACCTTCCAATTCATTTGTTGGAGAATCACAGTTACATTCTTAATTACAACTCTCCATTAAACCCAACGCACTCTTCTTTGCCTTTCAACATGCTAACAAAGTAAACCTCAACTTTCTCTTCCTCTTTGCATCTCTTCCTAATTTAAAGCTTTCTTTAAAAATGACGGGTGACAGGAGATGAAAAAGACGAAAGCTCAGGCCCATCAAGTAATTTAGAACGTACTGAAGCATACGAACAATTTATAATCCATTTTACTATTTCTCTCCTACGAAATACTCGTACCAACTACTATCACCGTATCTCTACTTTATACTCAAGTACTCCCTGCTAATTCCAGTTACACTACTACATTTTTTCCAAGCTTATGATAAAACAAGAAAGTAAGATTCTTTCTAGGCTACGAGAAAGTAAAATCTGTGTGTTTCAGCTTGGTCTTAAAAAAAGAGGCGGACACAAAAGTGCAACATCTTCTGTCATTTTATGTCATAAAGGTTCTTTATTTTTTGTCACTATAAAGTATGAATTTTCTTACGCTATTTCGTTTTGTTCAAATTATAACTACAGTACGCTATTATTTTTCTTGACAAACGCAACTCAGAGTACATATAGTTGCTTTTTACTGGAGTTCTTCATGAAGGGTTGTGGTTGAGGTGGTTTGCCGTGGTGTGTTGTAAAGAAAAACAGCTTGGAATGGCAGGAGAGGTTTTTTAACGTCAAACTTTATACAAATAGAGATAAGTTAGTAAAAGTGCTGGAGGAAGGAAAGGGTTGAGTTGGGTTTTGGGTTTGGTTGCGAGCGAGAAACCAAGACTTTTAACCAACTTCTTTGTACCCAAAAAAGTAGAAAGGACATACCCTCCTGTTAAAACTAGATGAAAAAAGTGCTGCCACATATTATAAAATAGACTGTTACAAATAAGAGGAGGATAATGATATTGTATGCTTTTTTATGAAAAAAAGAACCAACTACAAATTATGAAAGAAAGATAAAGAGGTCTAGAATGGATCTTCTTATTTGAGGAAGAAAGTTCCCAGAAATAATGCATTGTGTAAATAATTCAGAATAAGTAAAACAATATTTATTTAGGTTTACTCTTTCTTAGATGAAGAACAATTTTTAGCAATCGCTTTTCAATGCAATCTTAAATATTAACTTGACAGCTATTTCTGCATACCGACATGTACTATTTCAACCCAGTTTTTTCTTTATTTTTCATAAAATTCATTGTGCACAAATTTCAGTTTTCACGCTCTTATTTAGCTCTAAATTATTTTATTCATGTACAATTTGGAATAGATATTTAGACTGGAATATAGTAAAACAATGCAGAGCCATAACACTTTTTAAACCACAGCAAACTCGATTTATTCTTCAATTCAATTCCCAGAGCATTACTTTCTACATAATGTTTTGCTTTCTTCGTCATCAAATAAATAGCCGATCCCATAATAAAACACCTATTTTTTTTACTTTCCCCGAGATTTAATCTCTTGACGACTCACTATGCCGCAACCTCATACGCTCCTCTCATTCTGCTACTACACTTTCCAACCTAACAATGGCCCTATCTCTATCTATAAAGTGAATGAATGAAGATTTTCTGGTAAAAATCCCCGTTGAATTACTTAAGTAGTTGTATTCTTATGAGCTATGAGTAGCTTGCCTACCTAGTAGAACCACCAACAAGTAAAATCTTCTACCTACCCGTCTGTCTCAAGACTCAAGGAGCTGAAGGGTGATCTGCTCACTGATGGCTAAAGTGAAACGTTGAAAAGAGTAAGAGGATAAAATCCGGATGGCTCTCTCCAACTACCCGGATACTTATTATATAGGAAGCTTTTCGGGTTGTTTTCCACACTCCATTATATAAATTTGGATTGTTCTACTTGTGTTGAACACCTAATATACAGCTACAGTCGCTAGCTAGATCGAGATTTTTCCGTAAGGAAAAACTACTATCACTGCTACTACTACTACTGCTACTACTATCACTACTACTACTACTACAACTACTACCACTACTACTACCACTACTACTACTACCACTACTACTACTACCACTACCCCTACTACTTCTATGTAATACTACTACTACTTCTACTTCTACTACCACTTCTTTTGTTGGTCCATGCATACTACTACCGCTCCTATGCTTTTTTTAGGGTATTTCTTCCAGAATCACGACACAGCAGAACAGTATATATTAAGCCATGATAACATTACATGATAGTTATAAATAGGGAAACGGCTAGGAGCTATAGGAGAAGGTGCACTCAACTCTTAAAACTAGGAGCAGAACAAGACTCTGGTGAAGATTATGTCAAGGGAAAGCATCCGCTCTTTGTTCTTTCCCCAGCATTTTATCTCCTCAGCAGCCAAAAAAAGGCTCAACTCTTAACTCTTTTAACACAATCCACTCCAAGACTACTACAACTTCTATCGGCCTCAAAATATATATAAATAACTTTTTTTATGCATCCAACAAGTAGCAGTCGCTACACCTCCTACGGATATTCATACTACCGGCAGAGATAATAAAAATAAAAGTGTAGCTTCGGTAAAAGAATAAGAATAGGCTTTCCCTTATTTATTTCTCTTCAGTAAAGGCGGAAAAGATGGGCTCGGCTTTAGAATAGTAGGAGTAGAGAAGTAACAGAGCTTTAAATAAAGTAGGTGCGTACAATACAATATAACGGTTTGTTCTGTAGAAGCAACTGGTTTATAAATCTTTATGTTTTAGTTTTCTATCCAAGAAAGGCTAATAGTTGTCTAATAGAAAGGAAGGATGAAGTTGGTCTGCTTATCTAACTAAGTAATGCTTCTAATAACGTGAAATGTAGTGTAAAACATCAACCTATAGTTTAGTATTGGTGTGCTGTACTCATGTTTATCGGTACACTTTCTAAACTGCTTTCATCCACCAAGGACTTTAACTTCCCAGTAAAATAATTAACTTTTAACGGAAGGAGCTGTATAAATTGGAGTTTTCAAAACATTTTGTGTCAAATACTATTTTGCTTGTTAATATTGGAATGCAACTGTAGAATTTTTGTTTTGTAATTTTTACGAGAGCTCTGAAGATTGTACAGTAAAATTTGGTAGTGAGGTTACGAGAGATCTGCTTCAGCATAATTTCATATTTTACCTTAATATTTCCTCAACTATTGTTTTCTTCCTCGAGAAGTAAACTAAGCTTTAGGTAACCGGTGAATCATATTAGACGCTGGAAGAAGAAAAATGTGGAGGAAAATAAAGTATAAGATCAATCCAACCAAAGCAATAACAGTACATTGGGTTATGAGCCGCAAGCCTGAATTTATTCGGCCTGAATACCTTATTTTTTATGAGAAACTTACATTGCACTTTCATTATATTCAGTAATACAACTAAAGCCTTATTTCTTATACCTTATTTCTCGAATTAATTCTCTAGCCTACTACATGCATTACATTTTTAGACGTTTCTACATTTTCCCAACATTTTGCCTTTTACATTACCAACCCCTTGGTTTTATGTACTGTACTGTGCACCTGGTCACTTTTCATTTACAACACACGCATAGAAGAAGCCTACCACACACAGCCACAACATTTACAAGTGTATAACTGAAAATGAAGACAAATTAAACGTATTAAAAGCATGTAATGTTAAAGTGTACTTTTGAAAAGCACAGACTTATTTTTTGCCTGGTTTTATATTACTAGACCCTATTTACAAGTTAGTTTTACTTTTAAGCATAAATCAAAATCGTAGCCCTTAAGCCTCTCTTCCAGCACGCTTTTGCTGTCATGATTTTGAAAGAATTAAGCATTTCTACTAGCTCGATATAAGCCACTGCAGATAATTTCGAATCTGTATCTTGAACAATTAATGCCCATCTACCGTTACCTGAGTTCGATATAGAAAATCCCGATAATGCCTTCTGTTCTTGTCTCTGTAGCATTTGCCAATCCCTCATCAGTCAGTTTCACAGCAATGAGTAACACTAACCAGAGTCTAGCGCTAATAACTTCTCAACGAGTTACCTACCTATGTATAATTTTATCATATTTTAAAAGCTCTCTGCAAACATTTACACTGTCACAAAACAAAATCACTTTTCTCTAATATCAATCCATCTTCTCCAAAAATAAAATAAAAACCTGCCTCCAGAGTCTAATAAACAAGCTGGGCTTCTAACAACGTCAGATAAGATAAGGGTTCTCAGTCTACATTATCCTCATTTATCCCAACTTCCATGCTATTAATGCCCATAAATTTACCTACCTGTGTCTGTACTCTATCTAAATCTCTGCTCTACCCTCACAAATGTGTCTAAATGTTTAATAGAGGCGAAAAAATGCGGAGCGAAAATTATTCCCCCATGAAAGCAAAGCAAATTACACCTACATCATCCCCTTTACCTGCTTTATAAACAACTGTGGAGGTTTTTTTTATATAAATCCTAATGTAACATCTCTATTTACCATTTGCATATATTATAAACGCATATGGGGACTATGAAATTATAAATCTTCTATTATTAAAAGTAACACTGAAGCAGTAAAACGAGACCATGAACCGAACAAGAGCATCATAACCGGGTTTACCGGTTGCCAGTCTAATTTAGCCGGATGATAGACCTTATCTATTCTAATTCCAATTTTGCTCAACATCTCTAGAAATCTAATACATAAGCCAACTATGGTTGATTTACAGTGCCTACATTGAATGGTGTCTAGATTTGTAGTACATAGTAGTAGCTCACATAGAAGTACACTGTACGCGTATAAATAGTAGAGGTAAAAGTAGCAGTAGTTCACGTGTAGTAGTTATAGTTTTATAACAAATATTAACATTCCAAGTAGAACTTCTATCAGTAGCAGTAGCTACAAAATATTTACTTACAAACCTTCTAAATTCATTTGATATAATTTTATATGCTTGTGCAGCCTTCAAAACGATATTCTTTGCTCTTTTAGGAACTCTTTCTCTGCTCCCTGTTGCAGAATTAGGAGCACAAAGTAAGTATTTTCAGCCTCCATGCATCCTTCCTAAGGTGGCACCGTATAACTAACTCCATTATAGCATAAGCAGGAACTTACTCGCTTGTTTGGAAACCATCATCTAATTCAATATTCCACAAACTTCCATCTTTCTCCTGGAGCAAGCAAAGCATAAACCCCGACCGAACGTTCCTCCTTGTTTAAGGCAGTGCTCGTGGTGTGTGGGTAATAAAACAAATAAAGACTGCTTTTTCCTCCTTTTTCCTCATGTTACGTTCGTACATTTGCATCTTCTTGTGATCCTCGTATTTCAAAATACACGTTATGTACAATACTCAAATAGTACAGTATGGAAAAGATTAAAAACGTATTGTTAAAGACCGAAATCCACTGTCTGAACAGGTACTAAATTACAAGCTATCTGTAACAGTCCGATTAGAATAAGCCACATTTGTTTGTATGTTGAATTGAGCCTCAAAAACTCCAAAATTTTATAGTAGCCCTGGTACGCATTTGAAGAAACTAGGGTATATATACATAGCTTTAAAAAATTACGGAATATGAAAATCGCATTCGCGTTTCCTCTATATATTTACGTAACATGCTTCTTTTTCCTTGGAAAAAAATGTCTTTTCATCTTTTACTTGCATCTACTTCTTGTTTATCCTTTCATAGAAAGATAGAAGACGAATGAGTTATATTTTTAACTGTATTACTGGACTGGATGATCTTAGTTTTATATAGGCAGGAGTGTACATATTTAGACATTTATTTATAACTTCAGCTCTGTGAAGTTTGCATAACTTTTCATGAAAGAGAGAAAGTCTACGCAATGGTGTACTTCAGAATGAAAAAACACCCAGGTTCGTATAGTTAACAGAGCTTTAAGTCTAGGTAACATTCCAATTTTTCTTACCTAAGAGTTAAGTTTAGTTCCCCAAATTTTTAAAACATTCAAAAAGCTCAGTCCTCCGGAATTATAGGGTACAAAAAGTATTTGCCTAGTGGAAGCTATGAAAGGCTGAAATAATGAGCAGTAAATAAAGCTTTACTTCTTGTCTGTCTAAATAATTATCTTCTAGCCCAAGAAATAATCAACACCCATTAAGAGATGCAAAGATGTAGTACAACTGGTGACGGCTTTGGTAAGATTAACAAAGTTCAGATGAAAGGTTAAGTGTTAGATTTTTAAAGTATAAAATATCTGCTTTCACCAGCGACCGTATAAGTGTAATATTAACGAATACCGTTTAAAGATCAATTATAGTACAGAGTTGGGTTATTTATTTATTGAAGTAGTTCTAGACTATTCTTTTTATCATATTTGGTCATATAGTTGTTGTGTTGTTCCCTGAAATAACCTATTGAATTGAAGTATAAGATTTTCTGAAACTGTAATCTTTCTTTTACAGGTTTACTGTAAATCGTATTCTGTAAAACCATAAATTGGAAACCCGTCTTATGATTATATAACTGGTTTACTTTCTCATACCATTTTGCAGAAGCTTTCGAAGTATTTGCTATTCTGATCATCATTTTTACCAATGTTTATTTCCATCCTTTATCTCTTTTTTGGAGAAATTAAATGATATCGAATGTAAACGTGTATGTTGATATCTTAAGTCTCGTCTTAAACCTTCTAATAATACGGCTACTTAGCGTAGCTACTATTTATTTAAAACTTCGGAGCTGCTTCAATCCACCGCATTTAACTCTATTGACTAACTATTGGGCGTATGTCAATGGGCCAATCCAATACGAAATAATATTAAAGTAATAAATGCTACTATTGTGAAAGTAGTAACAGAATAACAATTATTTCTTTCTCACCTTTTCATATTTCATTTTTCCATGTGGTCGGGTTTCTTCCTTCCAGTTTACTCTTGTTACTAAACCTTCCCCTCGTAAGCCATTTTTCTACCACTTTCAATTATTAAAATTATCCAAGTAAAAGTGAATAACTTGAATGCAAACTTCTAAGTCTTTCTTTCTCCATCTAAAAGAGCTTTTGTAGTAAAGATGTGTTCGGTTTTGTGAGATGAGCCCTCAGAACCCGGTGTAATCCCCCGTGTTCCATCTGGTGAAAGTCCACTTCCCCGGCTCTTTCTTTCAAGATAAAGTTTGAATTTCTTGCTCCATTTCATAGTTCAAAACTACAAAATCTTTTCTCAGAGTAATTAAATTGAAAGTGTCCTTCAGAATTTCAAAAGCTCTTTTAAAAGAAAAACCATCTCTCTCCAGGACTGTCTTTATTTTGGATAATTGTGTTTAAATCGTTCCTATCATCCCCTTCGCCGTTTCTTGAGGGATTTTTTGCAAATCTCTAAAGTCTGTCTACCCTTTCTTTGTTGTAAAGCCTTGCGCTTTTAAGAGAGTTGCTAAAATCGCTGGTCCAACCTCCTTGATAACCAACTTGATTCTGAGACAGAAGGTTTTCCCTGTGGCCAAACTAGGCAGAGATAATATGAGAACAGTCAGGAGACTTTCAATCCGAAATTCGGAGAGAAGACTAAACCCGAATGAACCGAGTCTACAGGTTTGGTTTAACTTTTTACTATAGGGTGGCAGTCAGTCAGTCACTGGTTGTGGCAGATTGCCCGATTGGATTTTTACCCCAAGTGGAAATGTAAGACTCATCCACACTCCACACTCGCTTTCTCATCCTATCATCCATCCTCCCTTACATACAAACACGCTTTATACTCTCATTATGTTCATGTACTGCCTTAACCTAAAGGCGGCAACCATTCACTCCTTCTGGGAGAAAGTACACATAACCCTATGCAACAAATATTACCTACTACAGCTAGATATTCACAGGGAAATGTATAGGTAGGTAGGTTTTTATAACAATGACTGGAAACGGTGTACATGTTCAGTCTTAACTTTTTCCCAGAGACCAACCCTATAATGCTTAACTCTATTGGTCGAGGGGTATGGGCAGGAACTTGTAGGTGTTAAGGTTAACTTATTTGCTAAGATGGATATAGTTTTGTTGGACTGTCTATTAGGATTTTATTGAGCATTGCGAAATATCCCCTTTTAACAGTCAGGAATCTTTAACCTGTACTGAAAAAAGGGACAATCCCTTCGATAACTAATTCAGTTCTTCAGTTTTATAAGAAACAAATTTTCAAGGTGGTTACATTCTTCCTATTTTTCTTATCAAGGGAAAAGCTAAGTAGTAATTAAAAAATATATACATTTATTAAACTATATTTCCAATAAACACCCCGAGTCACTATTCATTTCGGGGGTTCACTATAGCATGCAACTTGATTAGGCTACTACCATTTTAAAATCCAAGGGTTGATTCTAACTTTAAGTGGAAGTTTTCTATAATTTTCTACCATGTATTGGACCACCCTGTACTTTCTCTACACATTATTAAACATTGGAAAGTATGAAGTAGTATCTGGCTGGGTTATACGTAACTATCAGGACTATCTGTAGATAGATAGCCTGCTTGTTGCACATATGCAACAGGGATAGTTTTATCCAACGTCGGATGCTCTCGGCAGACGGTTCCTCGAACTACTTTCTCCAGATGGGTACATAAAACCGAATGAATGATACGCTAAGGGATGTCTTTGTGGACGGGAGTGGTGTAATGATCAGGTTTTATTTCCTAGTCGGACCACAGAGCCTACATCCTTTGTTAATGGGGTAGTTTTCTTAACCCTTCTGCATTTTATTGTTCAAAAATTGTGTCTTATTTCAGTACAAAAAATAAATTGAAATTATAAGCGATTACCAAAGCATTTTTCTGAGTGATGTACGAGTGCGAGTGCAGAAATTCGTGGAAGCAAATAGTGTAACTCCATCGAAAATGTACAGTCACATTAATTTTAGTACTATACTGTGACTTTGATTGATTGAGGTTAACTGATTGTAATTTTAATGTTTTAGAACGGTGTAAATAATGTTTTAAGAAGCGGCTATAATATAATGTAAGTCTATATTTAACCGTTATATTTCTTAGATCTCAACGGCTGAATTTCTTCTGAAACTGAGCGTATGTAAATGAAAATATTGTGTATTAGAGGCCATTTTAGCTTTATGATAACTCAATAAATCTGCATATATTGAAAAAATATGTAAATACAGTGGGCTTTTTAATCCCAACTCTTTTACCCCTAATTAGTAGGTATGTAGTAGGGTGGAAAATATGTTTTATGTAGTATTAATCTTATATAGGAAAGCAGACAGTATAGGTGCTATTGCACTTTGTGTATGAATCTTTCATCTCCAATCCATAAAAAAACTTCATCCGTCCGGCATCCAAGGATCCACATTAAGAGAAGGTGAAGTGGCCGTGGTATCTCGTTAATGTTGTACACATATTAATACTCTGCATAATCACACAACTCTACATAGACTAGTTACAGGTTCTTTCTCTCCAATAAGAATATATGTATACTTGTTGAACATTGTGCGTATAGAATTTGCTGCTCAATAGTAGCATGGCACAATAAAAGCAAGTAGAATGAATATCCCGGGTATCAAATTCTACTCCCCTCCCCGACCAAATCGAAAACTACCCGGGTCAACGACTAACCATTCTGTCCGTGAATTTATGACCATACGTAGTTTCCTCCATTGGGTTTATCCGTCAGCCAGGTTTTTCCTAGTGTCGTAATTTGTCTTGTTGAAATTCAAGTACTTTTTTAGGATTTTAATTTAAATTCGAACAAAATTTCTAGATTTGAAGCTATCTTTTCCTTTAGTTTTCTTAAAATAATATTTAATTTATTAGCAAAAGTAAAGTTGCCAATTTATTTACAAATTTACAAAAAAAAACGGGATTGTCGTGAGCAAAGGTTTCCGTCCACCATGCGGTTAACTTTCTTCCACGGACATGACATTAGACATGACTATGCTTCAACAGAGAAAGACGACATAAATTGAAGACAGGGAAGAATGAGGATTATTAAAAAGAAAACTCCTATCCAGGGATCCACAAAGAAGGATTCATCACCGCAACAACACATCCCATAAAACCCTGTCGACCTCCTTCTATTATTTTATTATGACATGACTTTATATTATTACGCTTTGTACTTTCTCCTAAATAAAACTACATTACATATATACAGTAAGTTTGGGATAACCCTCACCCTTAGCTTCCCTACGAGAGTTCTTGAGATGCCCTCCATAAGTTGAGAAGTACATTATATCAAAGGTTCTATTACTATTGCCTGTCCTCCACTTTCCTTGGGATTTCTATTGCGTGACATATTACCGTACTATTTACTAGTTCTTTCCCAGGTCTTCTTTCAACGCTAAATGTATACTTTTTCTGAGGGTATAACATCATATCATAAACAGTTCTTAGGGGATCGATACCCTCTAGCATCCATCCGTGTAACAACATCCTTCCGGGTAGTATCAATCTCCTCCGTATTACCTAATAAATATCATAATAATATCATAAATATATCCAAAGTCGACACGTTCCTTCTCAGCTTAGAGTCAGAAATGGAAGGAGTGAACAATGACACTGCTCTATGATCCGTCAGGATTGTATACACCACCTTCAGTGAAGAAAGAGAGCAAATGATACCTTTGACCTGGGAATCACAATGTGATCTTTGATCTGGGCTTTATGACCACAAAAGTGTAGTTCCAGCTTTCCAACAAATCTGATTCCCAAAGTTATGAACAAGGTTTAAAGTTATAGTTATAATAAAAGCTGCATCTAAGTTTTAATAATGGAATAGTGGTTAGTTAAAATATATTACATGTGAAACGGTGAAGTTTTAACGTACCTTTACTAAATTTCCCGATGACAGGAAGAATACATTCCTAATGAACCACCTCTAAATTCCTTATAGCCTTAATTAATTGAAAAAACCTCCACTTGAGATATGTCACAGGTGTAGTAAAAATACATCGTCTTGCATTTTATTGATTTATTCATCAAGCTACCCAATAGACATGGTCATTTATGCTTGACAAATTGAACTTGCTGAGCGGAACTTGTCTTATTCCAATATTCTTTACTTGTCAAAACGGAGGAGTAAAAACTCTACAAAAGGTCATGCTACAGAGTAAACAAGGTAAAATTAAACTCGTGTCTAGAAATACACTGGTATATTCCAAACTCTCAAACCAGAATTCAGTATTTATATCATGGAACTTAGAACTAACACTACGGCTCCCACATGCAATGCAACGGTCAGCAAATATTGACCAAAAACAAAAAATCTTAGTATTCTTAAGGTAGTCTATGTTGTACTGTTGAAGAAATGACATAAGCAAGTTAGCCTATAAACAAATCCATAAACTTTAAGTTGCAACTTTCTCCGAAAATCCTGGTCATTGTAGTTGTGGTCGTCTCAAAGTCTCAACTTTGTGGCTACTAGCTACTGAATACAACTCCAGTCTCTAGTTACTTTCTTACTACAATTACCTACGTACCAATGAGTTTGTACCTAACATGGATTGGATAAAAGATAGACCAGACCTGGCCTCTAGTATTAGTAGTTCAGTGCTACGTTCAATTCCCAATTCGCAATAATAATTCTCCCAAATCACACCCTTAAACTGTACTTTGCTTTCATTCTTCCCCGTCTATATTGTCACCTAAGGAAAGATCAACTTATGTATATCCCAGATTGAATTTTGGTTTCCTATTCCTCCAGTTTTTTATTGCGAGTTGTTTTTTGTGTATTCTTTTTACACTTTGCTGTTTGTCTCCTCGTTGTTGTCCCGTTCACTTTTATTTTTATTTCTTGTTGTTTTATCCATCTTTGCCTTTGCTTTGCCACTAACTGTGCTTTGGGATTGCCTATTATTACGTGTCCTTGGGGAGGGGCACGCCGGCTCAAATTCCACTTTCATATGTTCTAGAGCTACATAAACTATCCTACCTACTGCTGCTCTTCTTTGTCTTTATCATTAGTAGCTGCAGTTTTAGGACGCATAAAAAATATAAGTTGCTTTATTGTGTAACAAAAGTTTATAAAAATTATTTGCAAGCGTCAGAAACGGAAAATGCATTATGTTTAAATATCCTTTTCCCAGTTTCTTTCTCTTATTTCTACTATACTATCCTTATTATCTACAACTCCTTGTAATCTTGTTGCCATCTACTATGTTAAATTGACTACAAAATAATTTTTCAGTTAAGCCTATTTCATATTTGATAAATTAAGAAAGCATTCATTGCTTTGTTGACTTTCTCTTAGGTAAATTAAAATGAAAACTTAAAGTTATCTAGGCTTTTCAGTGGCTGTGTGATTTCTTGGAAAAACAAAGTACTAAAACTCAATTTCTTTCTTAGCATGCATGAATGTTTAATCTTTAGCCTAACTAAATCCTACATATGTACAATAATTATCTACCAACAGAAATCAAAGAAGACGTACAGACAAATGCGCTTTCTAGAAACACTAAAAAAATATCCATTTCTAGAAAACCCATCCTACCATCTCAAGTGAGTTGATTGTTGCTTCCAATTCATTCATGCACATGTTACGCCACACTGGTTCTGTTCCCCCTGTAATTATTCTAATTACAGACCAGCCACCAACAAACGCTAAGTAGCCAGTGATATGAACATCCTCTAATAAATCTCTGTGTGACACGGGATCCATCCGGTTCATCCTGATTGTCTATTCTCATGGTAGGACATGATTACGGAGGAGGACAAAGGGGGCTAACGATACGATACGTAGCAACGGAATGACACTTATCATTAAAACTCCACTATTCCATCCAGCTAGCTCTCCTTTCACCATCATCATCATTACCAAGGATCATATCATAAAGATAAATGTTCACAATACAACCAAACAGCTCTTTCATATACGAAATAATAAAAGTATTCCGAGAAAATATTACAACAGGCAGTTGTAGGATAGATTATGAGAGAGTTATGAAAGTTATGGATTTGAAATATGAAAATGAAGACCACTGCTGGCTCTAACTACTTTTTATTCTGTATAACCTGATTGATTACGATGGAGCAACAAATTGCAAATTGTAATTACAGAGTAGAGTTCAGTATTCAGGGGTTGTACTTGGAAGTAGGGGGAATAGGTTCTACCCGGGTAGTTAAGTTGTTCTTTGCTGCCATCCCCAGTATATAAAGAAAGGCCCTAGTGATATTCACTAAGATGAGATATGCA
Source organism: Hydroisotoma schaefferi (assembly GCA_034682405.1). Lineage (NCBI taxonomy): Eukaryota > Metazoa > Arthropoda > Collembola > Entomobryomorpha > Isotomidae > Hydroisotoma > Hydroisotoma schaefferi. The sequence continues at coordinate 1,815 of JAQFZX010001806.1, read as the reverse complement.
CGAGGAAATCATAAAGCAAATAGCATATAACAAAGCAGACAGTACCTAGTAATTACCGTTACCCGTTGTAATATATCATCTTTATTAATTTTGAATTGTGAAACCAACTGATTTCGACTATGTTCTATTCACTTTCGTGAATTGGAGCTTTGGTTTTAAAACAAATCTAGCCTTGAAGGCATATATTTTTAATTCCAAAAAAGTTATAATCTCGGCTACAGTTGGCTTTTGAGCTCTTTTAATAAAATAACTTGAATATTTTTGGAGTCGCTTTGAAAAAGATGAACTTATAAAACAGCCTACCTTTAGAAATGTAACTAACGAGAGTTATATGCTCCTTTGAGATTCTGATCAACTAATGTGCGAATAGTAGGGTTAGTTTGGCACTAGGCGGACAATTATCTACCTTTGGTTAATTATTTTAAAAGCTGTCAGAGCATGCATAGACACGGAGTTAGAGCTTTGGAGACACTTTAATTGTCATCAACTGTAGTTAAATGTCAAGTCCTTGTAAACTATATGCAATTTTCTGTCGGTTTTCTACAACTGCAAATATATGGCTTTTAGAAATAAGTATTTCAATAAATGAAGATTGAAACGCAGTGAGAAAGTTTAATCTTGAGTCGTGGACAGACATCGACTTAACTCTGCTTCGAATGAATCCCATAAGATTTATTTGTTTGAGACCTCCAAAAATAATAATGGACAACTTCCACGAACTTTCTTGTTGTATTTCTGAGGAACCGAGAACTTCTCAGCGGTCTAAAACTGCAAGCTGACTTTAGTCTGAGTGACTCTTGACTTGAATAGTAAATCAAGGACGGATTAAGGATTTATTATTATTGTATTTTATTTTATACAACGAATCCTCCTTATATTGAAGGAAAGCTCTTCCTTAGAATTAGTATAAAAGCTCAGACTTTTCCCCTCTTCAAGTGTTTTCACCCCGTAATGTCATTTTGATGTTTTTCTTCCCGAAACCTTAAGTCTTTTTTTCAGTCAGAGAAAGCAACATTGTCAGTCAGTAGGGGGTCTGGTTGACTTAATCCTCATGAACTTGACCAAACTTAATAACTTTCTCTTCTAAGATAGAAAAAGTAGCTTTTACACTAACCACTACTGAAGCAACCGTCAACCGTCAACCGTACCGTATACAAATGCATGTCGTATGCAGTTACATTGTATGAATATCAATATTTGCATACGATTATTAAATGTTGTGTTAAGTAATAGTTTGCTGGTAATTTATGTTTGAAAAATTAACAATACTATTAAATATGTATGATCTTTACTTCCATAAGTACTCCTTTCAACAAGTTCTAACCATTTTTGCGAAAATAAATAGTAATTGAACGAAGTCTTCAGAGTTATTATTAAAATAAAAATGTATCAAAATAGTGAGTTTAATATTGTCAACATCAAAACTTGCATTAATTTGAAAATTTCACTTCTAGAAGTGGTTTAACGATTCCTGCAAGAAGAAAAATCCGTAGTGTGTAAGCAAATGCATTTCTATCTATAAGAAGCACACTTAAGGTAAAAAAGTGTGCTTTAAATTCATCAATAAAACAGTCAAACCTATACCACTGGGGATCCGGATCACCTACATGTACCATTTACAGTTAGATAGAGCTTCATAACTAGACAAGCAGCAGGAATTTTTTCTGCATCTCTATTTCCGTCCAAACAGAAAGAATACAATGGGGAATATGGATTTACAGATTTGCATTTTAATATCTGTTGGAAACTGGGACGACTACCCGTCGAAGCGTTTCCTGTAGAAAGCGTGCGCTGCTTGTGGGATGAATGGGATGA
>JAQFZX010001805.1:0-24990 GCA_034682405.1 Hydroisotoma schaefferi | reverse complement strand
TGCCCCCACCATATTTTCAGAAAGCACAAGAAAGTAAGGCTTAGACAGGCTCAATTAGCTGCACCAAGGAGGTTTTTAAAGTTAAAACTTTGAAATTATAATTAATGAAAAAACGTTTATCTCAACTTTTAGACATTTACGCAAACTGCACCCAAGGTTTATCTTCGGATAATCCCCCAGGACGATCCTGTCAATCCTGTATATGCATCGTGGAGAATAACTGGATTTGCTTTACAAAGTTGTGGTGTCGTTTTCAAGAATACATCCTTCTAACATAACAACCACGCATACCTGTGTAAAATAAATTACTATGTTCTCCGCCTCAGCCAATACACATTAAAAATCGTCAAGCCGTTTAAGAAGGAGTTGAGGGAATTACTGCGTTGGCACGCAAATAAGTGTCAATTTGTAAGTTTATGAAGTAAATTCTAAGTGTCTGACACGGGTTTCTGGAGTCATAAGATCTCTCGCCTCTGTCTGATTCACATACTCATCTTAGTTAAAAAGCTGAAGGTTGTCTCAAGCACATTATTAAAATCGGTGTATACCGTTGCGTTCCTGAGTGAAGTTGTCTCCGGTATCAAAACAAAACGGCTATAAATAAATGCTTCCCATCATTGTAATCGAAACCTAACTCCGGTCTCAAATGGGATGCCTCTATGCTTGACGTTTAGTATGCTATTCTATTTTTCACGGTTTTCCTGATATTAGTTCAGATTCAGGTTATTTAACACTTTTACCAAGCAAACCACTGCTAAGATTCGTTCAATAAGATTCAAACTAATTGTTCCCCAACCAACACGTCGTGGTGTAATAAAAGCTGACAAAAATCAATACAATGAAGAATTCAATACAAAAAAAAATTGGCAACGAACCATTGTTTGCATTTTTGCACTGAAGCAAAGTGTCGAGTTGAGAGTCGATCTGAAACAAGAGCTGCAGTGTGAAGATTTTTAAAAGCCTTCGTAGACAACTCTATTTCTAATGTTTATAACCTCTTTTTAAGAAAATCCATGCATACCCTGTCTTAAATACTTATTCACTTACTTTTGTACTTCTTGTCTCAGTATGGAATAGGTTTGCAAAAGTTGGGGCTTAAAAGGCTTGCAATTAATTTTAGATCTTCGGTTCACTTATAAATCAACCACATACCAAGGAGTTTTATGCAAACCACCTACTTGATCTGCTCCATTGCTCAGCCAACCCACACACGCATCATTGCACTCATCACATTAGTAAGTTTAACGAATAAAGAACTCTTTTATCGAAAGAAAAAAAAACCCCACAGACTAGCGAGTAGAAAAATACTATTACAAACAAAGCAAAGGCTTAGTAGAGCTGTTTGAAAGTATGGAGGGTGCCGAACATATGAAAATGTAACCATAAGTATAAGTTAATGTGGAATCACAGTAGAGTAATATTTTGGAAAGGATAATCTAAAATAACCTGGATTAAAAACAACATTCCATCGATCGCCTTAAAAGTTACAAGTGTAAGTATCTGGCTCTGACTTTAGGATAAAAATGTTGTCTAAAACAACCTCAATTTACTTTTAGACTAAAGAGGACTAAATAGGCTATATATAATAATAATGTATTGGAGTCTTCTCTTTGTCAACATCTTTGATTCATAATGGCTTTGATCTCATTTACTTTTCAGCAGCGGTTAGTCACCCATCTAATCCACTCTACTACAAGAAATTTCTGAATGGGAACTCTTGCACTTGATGAACAGAAAAATAAGTAGGGCTGGCCACTTTACTTAGCGTAAAATAGTTTTGTGTTAGCCAAAACATGAAAAAAATAAATGACATAATTATATAAAGTGCTGGGTCAAAGACCGATTTGGAAAACAATCGACCAGGAAAGTCATCGTTCTACATGATCAGACTGCAACGGAGATTACCCGTAAAACCGCTAACGACCCGACTGCTCGCGTACAATGTTTTTCTTAGTTGACTACTTAATGGTAGGGATTACGATAACCTACCTACGTAAAAGTAAACAAATTTTAAATAGAATTCATTTACAGCAGCTGTAATGCTTCAGTTATTTTATCGTAGGAGAGAGTACACGAATAAATACCGTTGACACTGTTTCTTGTAGTTTTCGCAACCGGCGAGAAGGGTATTGCAAACTTTATCAAAAAAATGCCTTACTCTTGCTAAAGAAGTTAATACATTTTGTAACAGACATTTATAATAGAACAGAGTTTCCTCTAGATCTCTTGTAGCCAAATAAACCATATAAACCAAGCAACTCTAATCCTATTCTTATGAATTTTTAGAAAAACAACATGCATGAAAAATTTGTCATGCTACATCGCATAATATGATTACTTGGTATGCTGTCATTGGTCACAATGTTGGACCATATTTAAATCGACAAGCTCAGAAATCTAGGGCTCTTCTTCTCTTTACCTCCCAACACGACATAATGGGTCGGGTGGCTAGTGGTGACCTTGATGTCTTCAAATTAAAACTGAGCCAACAAAATTGTTAGGCACACACACAAACACACAAGATATCTAATCAGAATCACTATCACACATTCAAGCAATTACTCACTCAACTTCTCTTAGCCTACGGTGCCGACTCCGTCTGTAATTTGACGCTATTATCATACCAAACGATGCAAACTATCCCTGAAATCTCTTGTAGTAATGTCAATTGACAAAAACCACCACGGTGAGTTGAGAGTGTTACCTTTACCCACTAGCTAAACTGTATCCGCTCTGTACCCACTTGGGTTATTTTTATACCATGGTCCATCAACTCAACTCATGGATGGGATTTTTGGATTAACGTCCAAGTACTTACTTATAATGCAATGCAGTTATCGTGTCAGGTTACTTTTTCATCACAAACGCGCGTGCCATTCTGACAGTCCTGGTTCAACTTAATGCAGTAGTAACTAAAAATAGTATTAGTACAATATGCTTTAAATAGTATATTACATTATACATAATGGTGCATGGTATCTGTAGGAATCCCTCATGACACCAAATTGTAGAATAAGATCGGAATGCAAGCTAAAACTTGCCCAGCCATGTAGATTGGTGTAGCATCGTTTTAAATGACAACGGGATTTGTGAAACTTGGGTGTAGACATAAATTAGTAATTTAATTGGTATACATGACATTGAATTAAATGCTGGTAGATATGGAGCCGGGAGAAATTATCCATGATAATTTATGGGATCCGCCATCCAGTCGTCGACTTTCTTTCTCTGTCCTTGCTTTATGTTTATTTATATGGTTTAATGTACGAAAGCTTAAACTCTCCTAAGTCAATCTGGCGTAATCCAGCAGTAGACTAAAGACTACAGGGTAATGAGTGATGCATGAATAACGGATGATTCTGAACACTAAAGAACACAACATTATACGTTCAGGCAACATTTGTGGCTGGTTTTGAATTTCTATAAGTATCAGAAATTCGATACTTTATTGTCATTCATTATTATTCTTTTACTTTATTACCGTGAAGTTCACAGGGATTAATGTATTAGTCGTTAGTTTTGGGATAGACGCCAGTTTGACAGATATTTACGATTTCAAGACTGCTAGCTGCGACTTAGAGAATGAGCTGATTTAAAAACTATTTGCATATTAGCTTCACATTGTGCAGCTATCGGAAAAGTTTGATTTTTTATCTTTATCTAAGGTTATTTACGGCGATAAAAATGAAAATTCCATGCATCAATATGGATCATTAACTACAAATTAATGTTCATAGTAATGGTGTAGTGTCATGTATTTCCCGTCTTAAGGGGTTTGATGCTATATGTTGAAATACTTGTGATCCACTTTATGGTCTGAATAAACACACTAAACTAAACTAATGTTTCAAGACCAATTCATGTTGGTGTTGGCACTGATAGACACATAAATACAGTAGTATGAATCACACATTAAAATCGGGAATGAAGCGGCTAGATGATTAATTGGCCTTGCTACTCCTTTCTGTTGCATCTCTTAATTCGCTATTGGATCCCACCTACGAAAAGCGTGTCATAATAACTTGTCATTGGCATTGATCTTCACTTCAGTCATAGTCATCCTAAACATAGCAAGGTTATGTAAAATCGATTTTCATTCACACCGGAAGCAGTTAACATCACCCAATCCTGAATAAGAGAATTTTTTGTAAGGAAAATATTAATAGAATCAAATTAAGACACTTCATTATTGCTGCGTGTATGCCTTGTGTGCACCAGACAGTTAAAATGGTCATATAGCAGTATTTTAGGGAATGCGACTAGTATAATCCTCTTTTACTAAAGATGAGTGTCGATTCCTCTAATTTTACAACGTCCATTTAGAATAATACAAATATTATTTAACAGAGCATACTTTATTTAACTTGGAATGCACGAACGTAATAATTAGTAAAAGATACCTTCGAGGTTGGACTTAAAACCTTGAGGGTTCTCTGAACGACACTGAATAGTTTTGCGCTTCAATTGAAAGACTCGGAGTTAGCTAGAGGATTAAAAATATTATCTTATGCATACGAAAGGAAGACCTCTAGGCTTCATTGGAGGTCTAGTAATAACCAGGAAAACAAGTACCTACTATTAATGCTTCGCGTAGGATTCAGGCAGATATAATAATGGTTTGAGATTCAGTGTGGTTATTTTGGAATGCCACATTCCTATTATTTGGCAATAGGTCGTTCAAAGCTACTTCTGTGACTTCTAGTAGGGGACGATCCGAATGCATTGGATCTAAAGGATCCAAAGATATAAAAATAAAGACGTATAAAAAGCCAATCTCAGACCTGGGTTATCTCAGATTGAGCAAGGAACTGGTGATAAATTAACTTCACATCCTCGTCGACCCTAAACTAAACGACGATTGTATTCTTAACTGATCGCATTTCATACCCCAGAAAAACCTCCGATCTATCTCCCAAGACCTCATTCTTACTCACGGCGATCAAGAAGAAACAAAGTTTTCGCTGGGAATTCTTTTGTGCAGCACTTAACAGTGACTCTATTGAGCAAGGATCAGGCGAAAAGTTATCTGCATAGTTTTCTGTTAAATTCGACAAAAGGAAAAGCATATTTCAGAAGAAATGGTGGTAAGGAAATATGAAGAGAATTATGCATGCGATATGGTTAAAAATTGAATAAATAATTCGGATATTTGAACATGGAATTTCAGGAAGAAAAGCTAAAACGAGAATCTAAAGCATGTAAGTTTTAATCTTAAAAAATGCCAGTTTATTCTTTGTTGTATGAGGATTTCATTTGTAGAGTTGCATGAAAACGATTCCATTTTTCCTTAAGTCATACCCATATTAATTAATAAAAGTTTTTTTATAATAAATTTATCCAGACTTGGACAAATTGTTTAAAAAGTATGAGGAGAAGAACTGCGGGGCAGTTTCTATGCAAGGGATGAAAAACATCATGCACCACATGTTCCCTGAGTTTAATCAAGACGAAGAACTGGAGGAACTTATGGAAAAACATCTTACACGAGCCAGCTACACGGTTCTTAACAAGCAAACAAGCAACTTTGACGTTGAACATAGTAAGTCGTTTGTTTTGTTCCAACTAATCACATTTAAAAACTAGTACAACGCAGATTATGATAATTATGAGGAAAATCAGGAAGCTTAATTAAAAGTAGGGGAAAGTAACGTCAATGTGCATGTAATCTGCAATCTAATGGGTTAATTTTTATATTTTCAGTTGAGAATACCATAGACTTTCCTTCTGCCCAGTTCATAGTGGTCTACTTTTTGAAAATGATGGAGAGAAGAAACACGGACCCATTTTCCGGGAAAGGTCTTATCAGATTTACGGACTTTGGAAAAACGGTCAAGTTAGGCCTTGTGGATCCGGAAGCGGAAAAAAAGAGGAGGATGTATTAAACATTGATATTTTATATCCAATGTATACGCATAAGTATGTAATATCATGTGTAGTCTTATGTTAATTTTAAGTGATGAAATGATGGCAATTTGATTTTTTTATTTCGCTGAAATTTTGTATGGAATAATCAATCAACTGTTAGGGGAACTCTTTTGGGGTTTATTAGTTTTTGGAGGAGTGTATGTTATAAATCCGTTTATACATTTATTTTTAAGAACTTGGTTTGTTGCGCTGCGATGCATATTTTGATTGAACGAAATAAAGTTTATTTTCCTTTGGGAATTAAAAAACTGGCAGTGTTCACATTTCATATGGAAGTTCTAAAAGAGGTCAAGTAGGAAATTGGAAATGTTAATGGATGTACAATTAAACTAGGATGTTTGAACTTTCTAGCACTACTAGTTGTTTTTAATAAACATTTTATTTTACTACAGCTTCTTTATCCGTAGAGTATTCTGAGAAAATTAATATATTTCCATATATTTAATTCTTCATCCATATAAATAACTATACTATATTGGTAAATTATTTATTCTTCAAGCGACCAATTTAAAACATGTAGACTTATTTATTATTTCAATTAAGTGGTAGGTCGTGGTCATTCTCGTCGGTGCTGTTACTCAAAATAAAACTGATCAAAGAATATTTGAACTGCAATTTTATATTAAAACTATGTAACATTCAGATTTGAATATAAATTGCTCTACGTAATGAGCCAAAAGAACGGTCAGAAATCCAATATTCCTTTCTTTTATGCTGAAAAATATGTACAAGCTTGAAACATTTCTAAAAATTAAAACGTGAGAAACGGCATTTTATAAACAACTCAAGTTACACATTAGTCATCACACGAATACAGTCCATACTGACTAGTTTGTAATTTGTTAAGGTTAGGAACTAAAGGATTAAAAAAGGGATCACGAGTATCTAAAGCTTTGCTTGGCTTAAATGTGAGTTAGCTGGGTTAGAAGTAACCTTTAATGTTTTAAGTTTCCACGAAAAATAATTAAGAAAGCAAAAACTCCGTAAGGTGGTTTGTTACAGGAAGAAAGTTAGGTTTAATATCTATCCGTGCTCCGAATGGTGCTGCTTTTTGTGGAAAAAGAATTCAAGCCAACAGATTCAGACTCTCCTCGTCGACTTGCCAGAGAGCGTTGTTCCCTTGTCCGAACAATGTATGTAAATGGGATGAGTATTGCTAAAAATTCAAACGGAATGCTTAGTTGTGCAGAGCGAAAAAAGCTTCAGTACCTTTATACAGTGAGATATGAAAGCACGCAATTTTTGTTACAGCGCTTACGCTTCAGCCAAGGGTAGTTTTGTTCCAAAGCTCCAATGATGTCTGGTTTGCACACAAATATTATAAAAATAGCCACAGCACGCAGAATATTTAGTATGTCGAAGATAGCCCAAAAAAAAAAAAACCCCGTTCCACTTACAGACCAAGAGATCAATTCAAACACGTACATAACCCCCATAACAAAGAAAAGTTTAAAAAATAGTCGATAGCTGTAAATAAAAAGGTAAAAAAATTTATATTAACATATTTTAAAAGATCTAGGGTAAAATGACTCACAATTGCTGTTGGGTATCATCTTTCGTGGCCAATTTCGTGCTCTGTCGATAAGTATACAGTTTAATACTTGTTAGGACGAAGAAGAGAACGTTTAAAAACATCATAAATGCGATTGGAAAGTAGAGGTAAACCCCAAACGCCTTTTCTTGCAGAAAGCAAGCATAAACTCCGTATGCCGGTGTAATGACAGTGCTACACGTTTCCGCTCTAGGTTAAAGTATACAATTAAGAGTAGTAGTGGTACCTTGTAAACAATTGGTTAAATTTAATTTTATTGACGCTCTATACTTACGGATGACTACTGGTCAAGATCCAACCAACTGCAACAATAATAAGGGGGACACCCCAACCCAAGATGGAATACTTTATGTATCTACTCAACCCTTTAGAGTTGGCTCCTCTTCTTGGTGTGATTGCTCTAATTAATTTAAATAACATTAAATATATTTGCCGGTTGTATAATAAATTACTGTAACAGACAATGTCTTACCTAAACGTTAACCACAGATCAATACTGATGAGAGAAAGCCAACAAAAGGTTGCCAGGAAAAAAAAGTGAGACATCATACCTGAAATTAGTATGCAATTATTACAATTGATTAATAATCGGTCATCATTATTCTAATTCATCATCTCCGGTGGTAAGCTCATTTATTTACCAATAAAGGCGCATCCTGGTGTATTTAATGAGGCATGTTTCATAATAACTCGGATAAGATGGGCGGTTCCGAGGAAGATGTACATAAAAAATAAGGAAATTGTATGGGACAAAATCGTCCACCCGTGCACTGTTTGCCTTTCCCAAAGTAAAACGTAAACTGCAGCAGTAAGCAGGAGAAAAATTGATGAGAAAATCATTAGCCCACCGTAGACATAAGATCCATACTCTTCATGTTCCTACCGAAAGCAATGGGTCATTCCAAAATATTAGGTCAAAAAGGTCAATTATAAACCATTCCACTTATAACAAATGCTCGTACCGGAGCAGGATCAAGTTGACAAACAAATATGACAAATTCCTCTGGGTCATTTAAGTACGGCTCCTTCGTCAACCTATAGTTCATAATTCCATCGATGCAGAGATGATCCACTTCTGGGTCCATGATACCGCAATTCCCATCCAGCTCTTTATATAGCAATTTCCCATCGCTGCGAATTCTAAACGGCATCGACGTAAAGTTGTAACCCGTAGCCTCTGAAATTGTCAGACTGATATTTGGAGATAGATAAGGGGCGGTTTTGTTACTGGGACAGTTGAATTTAAAACCAGTAGGATATTTTTCAATATAATGAGGGGCAAGGTATTGGCTTTCTTTCATGGGGTGGATGAAATCCTTGAAGAGGGTTGGAGAAAAGTATTCATCCCCACCAGGGCTGAAGCATCCTTTTGGTGAAGCCCCGAGTGAAGGAGGAGTGAATCCAAAACTGTATACTTTATCTAGACTGCAGCACTTTCTAATGCAAGGACGAGGGCCACGGCAGTCTTGAGGGCAGACGTAGACCTCCAGTGCAGAATCATTTCTACTGTTATGGAAAATCCAATAAGTTTGACATTATATTTGTGCAGTTAAATACAGCCAGAATGGACACCAATTTTAGGTGACGTCTCATATTACTTTCACCATTAACTACTTTGTATTTCGCTAACTTACCCATTAATGCAGTACTCATCCGGGGGATAGTATTGGGTGTCAACCTTTATGTATCCATTCTTTAGGAACTGAACCTGCCTCTCTGTAGCGGATGGGGCCCAGTGTAAATATTTAACATTCATATTCAGTGGCAAGCAATGGGCTTTTTTAATTTCCAATCTATACATTTTAATTTACTTTGTTTAGTGGTATGAAACGCAGGCATTGGTATTATATATTACCAGAAATTGACATAATTTGTAAGCTTACTTTAAAGTCGTCGTTTCATTTTCTGCCATAAGATGAGAAGGAATGGTAAGCGAGGTGGATGGAGTAATGTCATCTTCTGGTGATGCCTTTTTACACCTAACCGTTCCTTTTTTACTCATGTCGATAGGACAACAAGTATGGATTAACGAGTCTTGAATTTTAACCTTTGCCCTTGCCAATAGAACAGAGGTGGTGTTTTCATTGGAATCAGCCTCAATACTGCTTACAGATAGAATGAAGATATGAGGGACTAAAATACATAGTGTCAGTACGTTTGCCCAGGTCACTGCATGGATTTCCATGTTGGATTACGGGAGTACAAATTTATAAAGCAACGCGCACGGCTACTTATTGCTGATATCTTTAACAGTTTTCTATGAATTTATTTTGATTTAATGATTCAACTTTTTTGGTTACAAAATATACGACGATTTGAGTACACAGGAGACAGGATACAACCAAACCTCATGAGTACACTTTGGTTAACCAAAGGAAAAAATATTCATTTAAAACTTGAAAAAGTTACTTCATGAATTTATACTATCTCCTGATTTATAACTAATTTTACATTTTAAACACTGGATGATATCACATCCTTCGTTTTTAGCTCTACTTTGCTTCACAGGATACAAATTAATATTAACACGACACGGCTGAGCTCCCTGAGGTTCCGGGGACTCATTTACATCAGCGAACTATTTATTCCTCTTATCTTCATCCTACTACTACTATCATATCAAATACCTCAATGCATAAAAAACTGGAAACAATAATATTTGTACGATAGTATTAGGCATAAAAGGTAATGTTCAGCTATGTTAACTAACATGTATATGTATAATTCAGAATTCAGCCGTGTGGGCCATGCGAATGAATCATAATTAGTTGAATAGTGTTAAAGGGTCAACTATCACATATCTGTATTAATTATGACAATATGAGCTGATAATTCAGTTATAGCAGTGTTCAAACGTAAGTGTTGTAACTGGAGTGGTTCATGCTGCTGGCAGTTTTGGCGAGAGATGAAACCGAATAAGACTGAGAGTTGAGTTTCACGGAGCCAAAGGTTATCTTGTGAATTATGGAATTGGATGAAGCTGGATTAAGTAGCCTGTCATAAACCAATTCTCAACAAGATATGAACCTGTGACTCGATTTCCAGTGGAATATATTTTGTATTATTTTACTCAAGCCAGTCTCGTAAGGTTATAGGAAGAAAGAATAAGGTATTTATTCCCAGAAACCGTACAGGCACTTTACTTTATTGGGCGGAGGAGCAATTGGGATCGTGATTATTTGCCAGAGTAGTAAGTGGGAGAAAGGCTAGGTATGGTTAGTTTCCGGTAATAAGAACTTTTCCAGAAAAACGAGACATACGCAACGGAGGATTTAGCTGATTATTCTTGGAGCATACATGACGGCAACTGCACCAATGATCGAATTCTAACCCAATATTATAATATTGTATAGTAAGGGTGGGCGGGTCGTAATTTGGCGTGGTAAAAAACATATAGGATAGAATCCATTCGTGTCTGATCACTCAGCTTTTATTATTATAAACAAATGCATGAACACTTAGTCCATACGTCCGTCCGTCCGTGGTGTTGGCTGCTTTTCTTCGGTGGTTCGGAGTTTGTTACGTTGTTGTAAAGAAATATAAACAACTTAACTTGATGTTGGCTTGTTAGTGCCAAGACACGAATGCATGCTAAAGCGAATGCTTGTAATTATTATTATCCGAGCGTTAACTAGGCAGAACGTGGAGCATACGAAATAAAGCATGCGAATAAAGATAAATCCTAGAATAAGGTGAATTTATCGTTTTAGAATGAAGTGGTTAGGTAGGTCTACGCTTATGCAGAAATTGAAGTACAGTAAGCTGGTCACCGTTTAAAAGAATATTAATGGTTTTAGATATTTTATAAGTTAAGTGTATTTATTAATTTATGCAACAATTTTGGTTGAAGGGCAATCCCAGCACCTGCTAAGACATAATAATGTACGAACTCAGTATCCATATTTCTCTATTTCATACGCGTTTACTGATCAACTCGCCCAGACCTGAGATATGCCGAACCACACTAATGTTGGTACAAGCTACGTTGCACAACGCTGAATTGGAAACTTTTTCAAAATGATTAATGCCACATTTATTCTGATTCTGACTAATGTTCAACATTTAGCTAAGGTAAAAGATAACCAAGGGATATGTGTCTCCATAATCATAATCATGATCAACTATACCGTGAGTGAATGAGTCCACTAACACTCCATAACAGTTGACATAAAACTGTATATGATTATGACGCCATAAATTTCAGGGCAATGTTTACCCTGTCCGGAACTGGGATTAATGAGAGATCGTATAAATTTCCAACTACTATGCTCTATCAAAACGTTACGTGGAAAACATATGCTAAAACCTATACGATGCGACGTGTTTGATGCTTTTTCAATTAAATCCGTTTTTTTTCATAGTTGTATTTTATTTTAGAACCGATTAAATTGCACATTCATTTACTAAAAATGATACATAAAATCGATGTAATCCTTTCTTCTTAAGATATTCACGCTATTGTATTGCATTGTACGCATATGTGTAATCAGACCTGAGTTAAGTAATACTTGTTTTAAAAGGATGAAAAAGTGCACATAAGTAATATATTCTAAAAAGTAAACTCTATGCACCTTCAGTTATCGTATGGAATCGTAATTTTTTAAATGCGATCGAAGGACCTTTGTGTTCTTGTAGAAAACATAAAACTTCTTAAAACTAAAATCTAAATAGTGATATCTACATACATACGGAAAAGATAGTCTTAATTTGACTTACAAGAATACGCTCTATGTTGTTACTCATCTCCTTAAAATAATTAGCAAGTCATTTATAACTTCTTCAAGAAAGTCTTGTTTAATCGCAAATGAAAAGCAAGCCCAAGTTTAACCTATCCTTTAATACTAAGTTGCATTTAAAATGTATTTTACTATTTTATGATTTAGTCTAGTTAACTGGACCCAGAAACCACAATAATGACAGATTCATAGAATAAGACGTGAGCCATAGTGGTAGATAGTTTCATCTCAATCAATGGGACGCACTTGGAGTTAAAGTAACTTGCTCAAAAAAAGCATGCTTTTGTGCAAATTCAATTCGCTTTTGCTTTTTCTCACATTCCAGTCTTCTTTTCTCCTCTTGTTCCTTTTTCACTTCTGCTTCAAACTTGCCTTGAGCCTTCAATTGCTCGATCTATTATTTAAAAACAAGAAAACAATGTATAGTGATGTACTTAAGCCATTGAAGCTTGCACTTTTGTATGATTGAACTCAGCTCGATTATACCAAATCATCCTTTATTATGATTAAAGGTTTAAAGATAATGAACAGATTGATAAATAGGAGTGGCTATTATTACTGATAAGGCGATACAGGTAATAATCATAAAAAATCGAGAAAGTATTTTTCATACCATAAACACCTTATGAAATCTTAAATCTTTAGGTTGAAAGCAATTTTGTTGACTTCTGCGTTTAGCACATACCCCATTTAGAATGCAAGATGACAAGCTTTCTCGCTAAGATTAGTATAATTTATAATCATGTCATCTTATTAAAAACAAAGCCTTTTAAAGCTGTTAATTTTCTCTCTTTTTAATAACTAACCTGCATGCCCAGATTTTAAATAGTTTAATAATAAATAATACTTAATAAATATCAAAACTTTGGACTCTTGAGTAAAATTAGACTCAAACGTTAAACATTTTAATTGAAATTTACTGTACAATTGCTGAAGTTCATAATTTTATCTTAATGAAATGAAGGTAAAACGCATTTAGCTACACGACTGCCGTTAGCATAAACCATGTAAATTCGTTTTGCTAGCATTTTTATCGTTTATCGCATGGTTTAAATGTTTTAGTTGTGTTTTAAATATCACTGTGTCATTAAAATATCGAGTTCACGTTTACCTAAGCAGAATAATAGCTGAAGTTAATTATAAATGTAGTTGATTGCTATTATGTTATTGAAGTACAATGTAAACTGAGAGTATCCCCTGTTTGTTTTGCATCCTTGTATTATAACGTTCCAAATTAATTACGATTATATGACACTAGCAAGCAAGTTGACGACAGTTTATTACTATAATTAAATGCTGGTGATTCATACCTTCGCCTCGAAAAAGTTCTTTGCCCCATCAACGCCCACTTCCGTTATATCAACCTCAGTTATCTTGGCCAAGGCATGGAGACCGCTGTCAGCATCGAGCTGGCCGGCTTTGGCCTTGTGGTATATCAACAAGAACTGCAAATGCATACAAGTTTTCTTAATTAAATTAACACTCAATTTACTAATGCTTCTCTAGCTGATTTCAATCTTTTAGACGTTTCATTCCTTCTTCTGTTGCCCTGACCAAAATGTCCATGCGTAAAGAAAGAAGCTATGAATTTGTACAATCTCACAGTTTAAGCGTTATAAAAAACCTGAATATGAGCATGGTACATTCAATGCGACTCAGTGAAGTAAGCATGGTCATCTTTATCAACTTAAAGGAGTGAAATAAAATAAATGAACGTGTTATGAACGTTAGAAATTCCCTTGTCATCGTAAAATCTGGTGGTTCCTTTTTTTACTTAATCAATAGAAAACAAGAAAGTTGTAAGCAGAATTCGACACCTTTTGAGGACGCTTTCTTGACCTTAACATGATAATATTTTAAACTTATAATCAGAAAGATACTTAGTTGGGGAGAATGTAAATTAACACGCTTTAGAAAATACTGGCAAACGATGATATAAAGAGATTGACTAGTCTGTCTGTGCAGCAGAAGAAATGTGGTGTTACCTCATTAAAGCTGATCTTATTCGATTCACCATCCGAAGCAACCTCTTGGATCATCTTTTTCAAGCTTAAATGAGTTTGTGGTGCTCCTAAAGTTTCCATCATGAGTTTCATATCATCAATGGACAGAAAGCCGTCTGAATGTCTGTCAAATCTGAAATAAAAGGTCATTCATGCTTTATTCAATAAACTGTAATTGTCGGATTCACAAGTACTTATAACTCGTAAAATGCCTCCTTAAAGATGTTCGAGTAGACAAAGACTACTTTTGAATTTCGATTTATTATCGAGCTTAAAAGAACCCTAGGGTTTCCACCCGTGGCACCATCCAAATCATACCATTTCATCATTATTTTATGCATTACTAGGCGCAAAGACGTTCTTAAAGAACAGTAATATTGTAACAATTATTTCTCCACAATTTTGGTTAGTGCAATGTGTAAAGTAGCGTTATTTTAAATAATTTATTCATCAATAGCTTATTTCATGTTTTATTTGCACCAACTGCATTGTGAGAAGCTTACTACCTTGTATTTCACTAAAACTACTTAAGAAGCTTCATAATCAGCACATGGGAAATAATAACGGTTTACCTTGGTTTCTCGAAACCAAAAAATCTGTAGTTCATACGATATGTTTCGAGATATTTCTGGTGTGCGTTTCCCCGCAGACTTCATTTCATTATATTCCAATGTGTAAGACTTTCGCTAAAAAGAACGAGCCTGAATTAAGACACACCCGCTACACGTGGTAGTAGTGGGGGACTCCATATGAAAAGATTAAAACTGAAAATTTGTGTATCCGGGAACTTAGCTGGAGTAGAGCAGAATGAACAATCTTAGCATCCTATTCAAAGTAGAAGCATTACTAAAGTTGTCTGTCTCTGCATGGCAAAAACACAAAGTGTAATTTTAGCTCTCTGGAAATACGTGAGCGGAAATCCTGACTCCAATACTTCACAAAAATACATTGCTCCAGATGAGCAAGCATTGGCATTGGCTTTGACTTATTAGGAATTGGTTTGTTTAGGGTTTTCCAATTTCAAACAAAAACAAAATATACCTAATGCATAAACAGTCTACCTACTTTTAGATAAACACGCAGAACATATTGCATAGTCAGAACTAATCGTATCTAAAGTCAAAAAATGAATTATACATAATAAAATTAGACATTTTCTCCCCTCTTCTGCGTCTCGTTAATATTGTGCAATAACAATTATCCATTGGCTCTGCTTGTGGCAAATTCTTCAAGCCAAAGCCACAGGAAATACGCTGGCTTTACCAGGATCGTTAATAATAATGGTCTTTGCATGTATGTGATAAAATTGACTATTATGTGCGGACAAAACTTGTAATTCTCAATAAAAATGGCCAGAATTAATACTACAACATACCTTGTAAAAAGCTTTTGATACTCCTTAACCTCCTTTCTTGACAACATCCTCGTGAGATCGATGGTCTCGGTGGTGTTTTGCAAAAGGGTCTCCGCTTCCTCTTCAGAGCACTCTGATCTTGCTTGCCGTTTTTCCAAGATTTCATTCAAATCTGAACCAAGGTTGTGACCACTTTTTGGTTTACACTCCATCTCGTCACGCTGGGCTAATCACGCTTTAAGTTCAACATTTCAGATTAAAAATACAATAGTCGAGAAATATGCTGGCAAGTATGCTTGGTTTTTGTAGCATATGTAATAATAAATATAATTATACTATGTTAGCTATGTTAAAACAGGTCCCAATCTCAAAAAACACCAAGTCCATGTACTTACTCAGGTGGTGTAATACAGTTCAAAGAACAAGCTTTATTTCTTTATTACTACTAAAAACAAAAGCATTAATGGGCTTATTAAGAGATGGTATAAAAGTTAGATCTGATCATCTCATAAAAATGCCTACGTACATTTAAACACTCAGCCCAGCTCATAATCCGTAACATTATCAGATTCAGACTACTAGTATGGTCTGGCTTAATTGTACCGTGTAATGATAATAGTTATTATTAATGTGTGAGTGATTTGTATCTCTTGAAGAAACTAACACTTTTCTTAGGTTACAAATTACCGCATTACAAACCCATTTTCGCCCATAACCTGCAACAGCTTCAGAGATGTAGAGAGACAGTAAAAGTAAGTAAAGCAAGCACATGCTGTTGTTACTCCAACCAAAAGATAATAGTTTCATTTAAATCTCACTTTAGGTGATAGAATCTTCGCTTAACACTTGTTGTCTTATGCTATTCCATAACCTCACTTACTTTACGCTATCAGAAGATAAGAAACATTATTGGATTAGATGAACATCAGCTTGTCTTAAACAAATAATAAAAATGCAGGAATCAGGTAATAAACCCACAGAATGGAAAGATTAAGTATGTTGAATGTAGTTACTGAGAGGACGGTGACTTGATTGATAAGAGATGGAGAGAAACTTAATTTTTCCACTACTACACACACAAAACAATGAGTCATTAATCATTTCAAGGAATTAAGCAGATATGCGTTTATTTTTACAAATAAAAATGAATGGTTATGAAGAATAAGATTTCCTTAGAAGTATCCATTTCTTTTATAAAGCTGTAACTTCTAGATTTTTTAAATTTTTAAAAGCTGCTTTCTTTTGTAGGTGGTAACTCTATTATCTATTACCTAAGTTTATTACGTGAATCTTATTTTAACGAGCTTAATAGCTTGTAAGCTTAATGCATTTAATTAAAGAGACATCTTGTTTTGTTTAGAGCAGTAAGCATAAAATAGTTCTTGGCATTTAGCATCATCCCAACCCAAGTTATAAAAAAAACAATAGCTCAGTTTCCCAACTGCGCTGACTGCAAATAACTTTTGCCAATGTTTTATTTTAAATAGCATAAATTGTCTCCTTCGGTTTAATTAATTGTGATTGCAACGGAATATAACAAACTTTAATACATGCTAGAAAACCACTAAAATAAGTAATAATGATGATGAACGGGATTTTCAGAGGAAAAAAGCTTGAATGGTAAAGCAACTACTACAACAATAAAATTCCACCACTTACCTTTTCTAAGTCACCGTCAACCGTGAAGAAGCTGCGTATGTTTAAACTTCACAGGACTTTCCTGCTTTATCTTAAGTTGAATTAATATTTGTGAATCTTTACTACTCCTGCTAAAACAGGACCGTTTTACTCTTTTGTATAAGACTTAAGGCGAAGGAAATCGCAAAAGTAAATGAATGCTTCTAGCTTGTCGTGATTCAGTTGAACAGAGACAGACTGACAGAATCCAACTAAAGTAAGCAATCCTACGAAGCAGTGAAGTGATTGCTAGTTTAAAAAACTACTACTTACTTAACTATAGTCCTACTAACTTGACTGCTGCAAAGGAAGCGAGGATGATATTGGAAAATGATTCCTGTCTACTGTAGTTGACTGTTCAATTTTTAAACTTGAAGAGTTAAAGGAAACTTATACAGCGATATAGATATGAATGAGTAAGACTGTTAAAAAGTCAAAGCCTCCTTTTTCCTGGTATGTACATGCTTTGCATTGCATGATGACACATATATTCAATGCTAATATTAATACCACTAGGCCGGACGCTGGCTTGTTATTATAACAGCATGTTTAATTAGTTGTTCATACTGCATTCTCGTTATACTTTTGCATGTTTTGTGTTTATCAGAGGCTTATTGTTACTAATTTTAAATGCGTAACTCGTAAGCGGTGATGAGCAGAACAAAAATAAAATCAAGTTCTTTACCTAAACAAGTTAGCAAATTAGGTTTAACTAAAACAGCGTGCCGAGGCATGGAAGTTGTTTCTGTTTCTTAGTCATGAAGGTAAAATCATCTCTTATGCATAAGATGAATGATTAGTCAGATCATACCTTTTTCATTACTAAGCTAAGGCATGATTCTATAACCTCTAGGCTTAGTGAATTTTATATCACTAAGTTTAATTTACTCTGCCGTAAATAATATACTTAATGGACTATAACGGCTGACTATAAATTGTGGAAATGAATACTAAACTTGCAATAGGTACCTGATCTAGCGAGCATATAAACTGGTGTTCGTGCTAATGCATGAATCATTAATTTCTTTTAGCTAAATGGGTTATTGGCTCATCAATTTATTTACAAGTCATTTGATTTTTATTGACCTAGCTTTCAGCAGTAGCTTATAAAATTAGACTGGAAGGTCATTATTGATGAAGGCTTACAATCGCATCCAATAAGCTATAACTGGAATCTGTATTGTGGTAGTACGTTGATGAATACAAGCCAGTATACAGAATTTGCGGATTTAATAAACTTGCAACTTCCGATACGAATAATTACCGAACGGTGGTTGCCACGTTCAATTTATTATGGTACGGAGCTGCAATTTTAATGTTAAAAATTCTTGTAATTTATTACGCATGCATAAATATATCAAGAATTACATATACAACTAATCGCAAATTGAAAATAGTTTGCAGTTAAAAATTTTTTGACATTCAAGCATCCAATATTTCAAATTCAAGGATAAACAATAATACGAAATAGGATACAAAAAATAGTGTGAAATCTAGTCCTTGTTACGAGTGCATTGTATATAGATTCTTACCAATGTATACAGATACACAGTGTCATCGAATTAAATAATGTCTTTTAGTACCATTCAGACATAAATTCTATGCCGGCTATACCACCGAAGATGAAGATATAATCCACCATTAAGTCTACTCTATTGTTTTTCTCTCTTAAATCTTCTTTGAAGTCAAACAAATTTGTTAAGAGTAACAAATACAATTAAACTAGTTTCACTTTCATATGCAATTGTAGGACAGGGATCGATTATTAATAAATAGAAAGTTTATGAACCTCGTCTTATTCCCTTCTAGTCGTCCTAAATGGTTATGAATGATGTCAGATATGCAATTTCTTTAATGCCGAAATCAAAAGAAGTAGCCTTTGTTCATGTTTACAGTATAGGTAATAATTTTTAACTGCTTTCCATTAAAAAATGATTCTAGCCAAGCTAAAGCACGGAGGCTGCTGGCAACCAGGTAGATTGATAGCTAGTAGCGAGTTATGCAGTAGGTTGGAGGAGTTTTCTGCGGTTGCAAACGTTAGACTATTTATTTGCATTCAATCAATCTGATCTTGAAAACTACACTTGGATCAGCAACGTTACTGATTTACTTAAAACGTGCGTTTAGTAGCCAAACAAAACCAAAGGTAGGTACTTGTGTTTATGAATATTTAAAAAAAATATAGCAATTTATTGACATGCATCAACCAACAGGAGAAACTGCTCTGCGGTCTACTGTTTATATGCAGTGTGTAGTGGTCCGTTTTGATAATGTTATTAGTTGGTTCGTTGATGAATTCAGAGTGCAGGTAAAACTGTTCGTGTTACAGACAAGATAATAAATTTTTATTTGTCCTTTTTACTACAAGTGTTTGTAACAGATTTCTAAAATATTTTAAATACTAACTCATAAATTACTTCATCTATTAAATGATATCGTCCCTTTGATGCGCCCTGATCTAATATAAATAAGTTATAAGCAAGTGAAGGTATCATTAAAGTGTAGAGTTGCTTTGGAAAAAAAGCAGAAAACACTTTCTTTCCCTGTTTTAGGTTAGGTTACAGTGTGAAAGAATTATCCGCTCACACACTGATTATGTTACGGTTACCTTGATGCATGACCATGATGCATCTTGTATTATCATGGCCAAAATCTTAATTTTTAGAAAAAATTGACATCTACGCCGCTGATCAAATGATAATCTTGGGTAAATGGATGAAAACTCAGTAAATAACTCAAGTCATTCTGTTATTAACACGTTTGTTATGAAATATAAATATATAGTTATGGTATATGGTTGGTTTACCATCTCTCCTCCTAATTACTATTCCATTCAGGTTCTTAGTCTTTCTCTCTACTGAGTTGTGTGTGAAGATTTAAAAACTTCGAGTTGAAGCTGTTGGTGTGAATAAAAAGCTGAAGCAAAAGTCATCCTTATAAATGCAATCATAGAAGGATTTCGTTGGAAAGGATATAAACGCATGCAACAAATACCCCTTACTTCTGCTACTACTACGACAATCTCAACCTATCTCTAAATATTTCTTTCTACATCTTAGCAGAATCCACACTTAAACTAACAGTAAAAATGAGAGTTTTCTTAAAGGTTATACATGTCAAGTTCGAGCAAGTATTTTTCTCTATGCAAAAGTTGCAGCAGGAAAAACAACAATACATAATTTTATTTATCGTATCCTAGAATTTCATATGCCTACCTACTTTCGATCTTGAGGTTTTTTGTGACCCTCCTCCTTCCTCGTAAAATAAAGATATTCTACGTGGTTAGCCTTTGTTCCTCTCTTGTTAGTTTAAGTGATCTAGCTTACATTTATTCTATTCAACTTTGTCTCTATTTCATTTAATAACAAACTAACCGGTAAGGTAGAGGTTAGTTAGTATCGTTATTTGTATTGTTGTGCTGCTTCTTAAATTCCACTTCTATACTTCTACTCCTACACTTATCTTACTACCTATATTTTCTTGGTAATAATTTCATGCCACAGTATTCAGTAATATTTTACTAACTTACTAAAAGATTATTGAAGCATGAATATGTATGCATGTTATTGGTAAGAGATGGGATTTTAAATCCTCAGTGGTAAAGAGTAAGTGTGTCTGTGGTTTAAAATAATGATACAGTTTAGGACAATTTACACTTGAAATGGATCCTTTTGCCAATGATACTTGAAATCCATGTGCACTACAATAGTGCGGCTACGTGTAAGCATAGCTTAGCATTATAGATTGCAATTGCAGTTTAGCGATTGTGCTTAGAGACTGAAAAATGTCCTAAAATGATTCAGCCAATTTTACGAACTTCGTAAATTTAATAATGTTAAAAATTGACAATCCACTAGCATAGTCGAATCATAGTAAACATTTAGCGTGCCTGGATAATGAGCTTATGCGTGCAAATGAATTGTTGAAACACTTGCAGACTACGATAAAAGTTTCCAATAATAAAATGATAAAACACACGCTCCATTTTACAAACACGAGTCAAGTGGGATTGTGCAAAGTCAAGTCTAAAGTTGAATGGTGACTTTTTTTATTGTGCTTTGTTAGCATGATGATGATGAACAAGCAGAATAATAATTCCGTCTCGGGTTAACTGCGAGTTGAGAATCGTCCAAATACCTTTACAGCGACAACCCCAACCCATTATAAGCCTCGAGGGCTTCACTGAATATGACAATGAAGATAAAGCTGACTTTGGACGGAGATAACCTGTTTGTACGGTTGATTGATGCTCAATCGGCAGTTAAATTCCTCTTCTGAATCTAGGATCATCATTCAGATCTGGAGCCTCAGCTAAGCAAGCACAACTAACTACTGCTGCTGACAAATAGTATAATATGAAGATTACACTTGTGCTCTTATAACTAGTGTCTTAAAGAGATACTTTTGTAAATCTTCCTTGGTGAAGCTAAAGCTAATAGTTAAATTCTAAAGTGATAATGAGCATAAACATGAGCTCGATTAGGCTGCATTGGTTTGGTTTAGCTGCAGCAGTTTTACTCTGTTCTGTTAACTATACTCAATCTGCCTTGGTAGCTTTGAGAAATCCAGGCTCTAAGCAAGAAGCTGGGAAAGAGCCAATTACTCTGGAAGACGTTCTGGCATCCAAATTCTCTGCAGGGGGATTTTCTGGGGGTTGGGTTCCAGGATCGGGTATTTATAAAATAGTTTTAGTATTTTTATTACTGACTAAAAATAGCTCAATATGATTTTTCTGTAGTCGGAAGTATATGCATTCATCATTAAGAGAACGTATATTTGCAATCCTAATGTGTAGATAACCTAATCAGGGTCATATCTTCAGGCACAGTTGTCCAGCATGATATGCTTACTAATACAAGTGAGCAAATTGTTAATGGAACAGTCTTTCAAACTCGCGTGGTAAGATATTTGCTTTTTTAAAGTCTAAAGCTTGTAAAGTTTAATCATTTTTTAACATGGATTCGGTTGTTGAGAACTCATTTGCCTGCAGTATCTGCAAATGCATTATTCATGTTTTATTTATTCATAATGAAATCATTTTATACATTCTAATTCAATTTCTCTTTAATACATGGCCACACGACCACCAATGCTGTTCTTCCAGGTCAATGTTATCCATTGAATTGTGACATATTTATTCAACGCTTGCGATGATCTGCTTAGTTTGTGACATTTGCTTTATCCATTTGTCGAAATTATCTCAATCTGTTTATGTTATAGGGGCAGGGGAATTTGTCAAGTTTGACCTTTTCAGCTGATAACAACTTCATTTTAGTGGAACATAGCAGAACAAATGTAAGATTGTGTGAGAACTTTTCATTCAGATTAACCATGTTCAATGGAACGTTAATGGATGCATGATAAAGGGGTTTATACTTTTTAGCTGTGGCGTCATTCTTTCGTCTCCAAATACGACGTTTATGATGTTAAATCAGAGTAATTATAGCAAACTTTTCCTTATGTTTGATGAAGCAGTAACAGACTTGTTACTGTGCAAAATCCTAAGGAAATGAATGAAATTACAATAATTTTAATTGTCTAGCACTTTCGAAAAATTGGAACCTACGCTTAGTGAAGCGTCGGGTGAGCAAGTTTTGCTCCAGCTTGTGCAATGGTCACCAACAGGGAACTCATTGGCTTTTGTTTATGGAAACAATATATACTACAAAAGATTACCGATGACAGATAGCAGTACAATAGTGCAGATCACTTATGACGGGGGAGAAGAATATTTTAATGGCATTTCTGATTGGGTTTATGAAGGTAATAATAATAAAGGGACTTAACTTGAGTGGTGGTAATGATGGAAGGACAAAATATCATTAAAAAAATAAATACTTATTGTTTCCAGAGGAGATGTTTGGTAGTCCAACTGCCCTATGGTTTTCTAAAGATAGTAGTAACTTAGCATTTGTAAAATTCAACGATACTAAGGTAAAGAGCTATAAATGGCCAGTTTACGGTGTTCCAGGAAGCGTCAATCCAGACTCGAGGTATCCTGAGTATGATCCAATTAAATACCCTAAAGTAAGTACGACTCCAATGATATCTGTCCATTTTAGAAAATTATCTCAAAATTAATTAGTAAAACATTTTTTGTGGAATTCTAATTATCATTCATTTGTATTTTGTCGCAGTCTGGGACAGAGAATCCTGATGTTTCTGTCAATGTTGTTTCACTCAACGACCCAACCAACGTCCGTCTACTAAATTATACCATAGAGGATCCAAGGTATTTTTTATATAGTTTTTGTAACTTCGTGATCAACATTATGACTTTCGTGTATCGTTTTAAAATGCCGTTTTATTACCAGCCAGCATTACTACATTGCAACCACAAAGTGGGCTACTAATAACGAGCTTATCGTCGTCACATTGAATCGGGCCCAGAATGAGTCCCACTGGAACTTGTGCTCAGCCGATACTGCATCATGCTCAGAGGTTTTAAATGAGATAGATCTTAAGCATTTTTAATGTTGAATGAGATAGTAATTAAATTTTCATTCAATCTGTAGTTTTACTCATATTCTCAACCAAACGGATGGATTGATGCTCATACTCCTACTGTTTACGACGATGGTAAAAAGTTGCTAACGTTAGAACCTGTGAAGCAATCCAATAACCGTTCATACACCCATATTGTTTCTGTACCTGTTGGGATCGTTGCGGGACCGTCAACGCCAATTACGTCAGGGGACTATTCAGTTGGCTCAATTATTGCGTTAGATGAAGCTCAACATAGAGTGTAAGTTTGTTTTAATCAGCAACACTAACTGAGAAGTTAATTATTTTATAATCAAACAAATACGAATTTTGGTAGGTTTTTTTCTGCGACAGGGTTCTACCCTGATAATCCTATTACTAGCGACCCAAGTGAAGTACACGCCTATGTTGTCGAGGATAATTCTACTTCGAATGCAGCTCCTGCATGTATTTCTTGTACACAAAAGAATAACGCCGGACAAGACTGCAGATCCAATGCTGTCTCTTTCAGTGCCAATTTCGCGTTTTACACTCATAATTGCAAGGGATCAGACGTTCCTGAAACTAGTACTAAGAGTACTGCTGTAAGGGAAACTATTATCTACATATTCAGGGAGCGAGAGCAAACAATTTTACAAACATAATTTTAATGTTGTAAAACTATTCGTGCATATGCGTAGTGTTAATACAATACCTTTTATTACTATTATATAGGACAATGCAGTCGTGAGAACATGGGTAGACAATAATGCCGTCCGATTGGCTTTAAACGCTAAAGCCATTCCCCAAACTCTTGATTTTGAGGTTCCTCTTAATATTGATGGATTTATTGCAAAAGTGCGACTCTATGTACCTGCGGACTTTGACGCGACCAAGAAGTACCCTTTGCTCATTGACGTGTAGGAATTCCATCCATAAATATAAATCCGTCTAACAAAAACTCTTCGACCTTGTTTAAAACTATTTTACAAACTATAATTCAGGTACGCTGGTCCAGACTCCCAAAGAATCAGCCAGGACTACAAGGTTGATTGGGGTACCTCAATGACAAGTGACAAAGGAGTGATTTACGGAAGTATCGATGGACGGGGTTCTGCAAAACAGTCAACTGACTTGAAATTCAGCGTCTATAGGAATCTCGGTTCGGCAGAGATTGAAGATCAGATTGCTGTTGCAAAGTAAGAAAACCTCCTCCAAGCAGCTATATTAGCCCAGTCAATTGATATAACCTACGGGTGCTTTACTGTACATTTGCCTGAA
>JAQFZX010001804.1:0-25008 GCA_034682405.1 Hydroisotoma schaefferi | reverse complement strand
GTCACAAGCCCTTTTTCGGCGATTTTCCAAAATTGAAAATCTAAGGGAACTGCCAACTGTTTTTGCGCCTACAGTAAGATCAAATTTTGCTCTGTCTTCGATTAGTTGAGTTATAAGTTTCCTTAATTTGCTTAGCTGATTTCGGGAACCTGCCACAAATAATTGTATTTTGAAACCGATTTTTTTTTGTATTTTTGCATCGTGCATTAAAACAAGCTTGTAAATTGAGACGTAATAAAAAATAAATTCAGGACTGAAAAGCGAATATGGATAAATAAATGTTTAAAAGGCAGAGAGAACAAGCCAACAAAGAAAATGCTTTTTCCTTCACCACATAAAGAGGTTATAGCAAAATGTTTTAAATAAGTTCAACTGTACCCAATAATGATATTTTTATCACGTAGGAAAGACATCCAAAATAAGAATAGTTTATTATGCGCCTGCTATTGAGAAAGTATAACTCGGCACAGCAAAAGAAGAAAGTCCTGCTAACCCTGTTCTTTCATAATGTATTCCTGGGTGTAATTCAGTGTGTAAATATATTAAAGTCAGTATTAGTGAAGGCAAGCATACTTATCCATTTAGAATGTTACACAAGAACGTGGAAAAAGTAGAACTGGAAGCCAAGTTGTTTACCGTTTGATTTCTTATGTTCCATGTTCACAAAAAGACTTTCTTTTTCCCCAGAGTATTACATTGTGTATTGTGACTGTCACAACCGTCCTGCATGCTTGTCTTCCCTTAAAATGCTAAACTCTCCTTCTTCTCTGCCTCTTGTTAAGTGTAATGTTATTATTGTGAAAGTTTGGTCGTGATTTGGCAAGATTGCAAAAGATGCTCGTATATATTTGTATTTTAAGGAGATATTTTAGCGATCCAGACGCTAGTTCAGTTGGTAAATATACTGTCGTTTCATTTTATGGAATGAATTGGAATAACTTTGTCGACAATTTCAAGCTTGGAGAGGTCCAACTAATATTATGACCAACAGTTACTAGTTATGAGATGGGATAACATATTTTAATGGAATCAACCTAGGTTTAAAGGGAAGGTTCATCTGTCGTTTACTACTGCTGGAAAGTCAGCTTCCCTTTGACCCGGCAGCTTATCTCGAATTTTGTGCATAGTTTTCTTTTCATCTTCACCCATTTAAAAAGACGTATTCTAGTTAGCAATTCTAACAGATGGACTTTTTTCTATGATTTTATTTCTCTTTAGATAAGAATTCCTAATAACCCTAAGGTAAAACAAGTAGCCCTTTAACTGTAGCTACAATAATAAACCTACTAAGCATACGGCTTCACGGAGAATCCAGAAGAACGTATTCAAGGGTCACAAATAGGATTAAAATATTACAAAAAAGATCCTCGAGCGGTGTTTTATCATTATAGCACGTTCTAAGTTCCTTAGAAATTTAAGTTTTCTTATTTGACTTCTTTAAGTATTATCCTGATTTATATTTAGTTAGTTGATAAGACTGATAAATGCATATTATAATTGTATTATTTTTAAGTCATTTTCTCATCGTCTCAGGTTAATTACAAGGGAGAAAGTTACCTTGGTGAAAGTTTGTCTATGTTTCACTTCCATTCACGAGCTGATCGATTGGTCTCAGGGTCCTTGCGCAGTTGTTGGTCTACAGACTCCTGACTACGGAATCTGTATGTGGGATGCAAAGAAACCTCCTCTAAACAAAGTTAGATAGAGTCCCAGTACCAAGTAGCATCATGAGAGCTGGATCTTCCATTGGATCTTCCATGAAATGCATTCATTTACCTACTAAAACGGGGATATTAGGGATTCGATCCGCATCCTGCGACACCTTAATGGTGTGCAACTTTATTGCACTTTCCCTCCCTCTTAGCACAGCCCATCTATGTTACATTATGCACTTTGTACAATAAGGTTGAATGTTTCTGTTAGTAGTTTCTGCGATTATTCTGTATACTAAACCACAAGCCGTACTAGACACCATAACTATTGAATTTTAGGATCAGCACTTTACCTAGAAGACTATAATCCTTGTATTATTTGCTCGTTCAGGAGACTCCAGTCTGGTTGAGACCATCCTTTTATTCCTTAAAGTAGAGGAGTGCGATTGTCCCAAATAACTTTGTCATCATTATTATACATTTCTATTATCTACTCGGTACCTTTTTCCTTTCCAAATGTTCAGCCAACTATCTTTTCTTGGGACTGTCTCAAAGAAGATGTAACAACAAAGACGGGCCTCTGGGTTGGATGCTGATAAATATCACGTATAGTGATGATGAGGCTTTGTAAAAGTAAAACATGAACAGTATTAAAAGGCAAGGTTGGATAGTTTAGGGCAAGCACAAACATCAAAGGGACAATGAGTTTGATGCTACGGCAGAGATTAATGCTAGAAAGGGAATGTATGGCATGATCTTCGCTATCTTATGGAACTTTGACATCCATTTGCTTTCTTGCAACAAATTTGAATACAAGCATGAATGTCAACTCTGGAAGTGAAATAAAGTACCTTAGACATATTATCCACTATTACTTATTACTATATTGCACTGCTCACTTTGAGAATTGGCCGTTTTGCCGAGGGTATTCAACATAAAAGAAGACCTAAGAGCATGGACAAGGTGCTATGTCATACTTTCTTTAAATCTTTACTCAAGACTCAACAATAGCCGGGCTTTTACATTCCTCCTGAGAAAAGTACAAGAGCTTAAGGTCCGTATCCTACTTTAAAAGTCACTAGAGACATAAAAGAAGCGTATGGAGACAGAGAGCTTGTTCTATAGTTTGTGTGTCTTCTTCTTCTGAAGGATTGTGTATTTTTCGTTTTTTACCATTGTGACATTTTCATCCAAACTTTCCCTTGATAATGTCATCTTACAAGGGCGAGGGAACAAGCCACGAGTAAAATGGTTGCGTATAAGTACTACAATATTAGCGTGTGCCCTTTTAAACGGGATAAATACAGCAGTAGTACAGAACGGTATAGTTATTATACCACTTTGAAAGTGACACTTTCTGTTGAATTGATGGTCCTCTTCATCTAACTAAAATACTTAATTTACAAGGGTGAAAAAAATAAATATGAAGAGGATGTAACTCCAAGATGACTGGTTACTTCAACCTTTAAGCTCACGGTACCTTAGCATAGCGAAAGGCCGTAGTAGTATTTTATATTTTCTCCTCTAACTTTACTATACTTTAGAGAAAGTGGGTTCCCTTTTTCTAGATATTATATGGATCGGTACGTAAATAAGTCAAGTTAAAATATTGTCATCTCTATTAAACCGAATATAATTAAAAGTAGAGATAGCCCCCTAAAGATGGGATCCTAAAGTTAATAAATCTAAATTGGACAGGGATTTATCCATCCGAATCCAATTAAAATATTGGAGGGTTATAAAAACATTTGATTTATTTACGTCCCCTAACTTATTCCATTATCCAAAGACTTTCTACAACAACCAGCATTATCTCTACTTTCTTCTGAATACAAAAGGCTTTCCTTTGTGCCTTGAAGACTTGGGCAGCATCGAGCTTCTTTATCACGAAGATTTCATAAAGCTTCTTCCTACTGAATACTCTTTCCTTCAACAATCCCACCCAGTCTTTGGCCAATCAACTGACAACCCTTCTGGACGGATTCTGGCCGAAGAGCAATATAATATAGTCAAAGGATTTGATGATAAAAAAGCTATCTACGTTGTTATACTGGGTATATATTATTACATAGCGTGGAGCTCAGTTGCAATCCCAATATCGATACCAACATTCTACTTTCTAAGCTAACTTAGAATATTTACAAGAATTTGAGAAGGATTTAGTAATGGAAAATTTGCCATTAGTCTCCCATTTCTGTAGTAGGTATGTTTTCACAGAATCTTTCAAGCCCGTCCTCGCTAGTGGTTGAGTTTTGTTTCTAAAGTGTGTGCAATGAGGACAGGCTATTCGTATGTAGAGTTTGGTTAGTTTACGGGTTTGGTATCAAGTAGATTTAATCTAGATTTCACCCTAGGATTTACTCATCTCCTTGAGCTTTCATTGGAAAAATAATAAATAGAAGGATTTCAAGTCTGCTTTTACAGACTTGGTAGGAGAAAGCAGACAGTTCAAGTGGTTCTTTATTGCCCTTTAAAAGGCTACGGTTGTGTTGACTTGACTAGAGTGATATTTTATCAGTGGATGGATTGAAGGATTTTGTGGGAGCAGTGTATGCGTGTATGCATGTACTCAAAATTGAGGGAGCGTTGTAAATAAAGGGGCTTTTAGTGCTTGTGGTTGGAGAATTTTTTTTCGAAATCTTCCACAAAGCTTGTCGTTTTATGAAAACAACTAAAACTTAACCTAAGAATTTCTATGGACAGGAATTAAATGGTTTACAATAGGAGCAATAAGTAAAATACTACCTGCTATGGGACAAGCAAATATAGCAGCAGTAGTCTACATATTTTGTTATACTCTCAACCAAGAATTATTACTAGGAAGAATGTCTGCTTTAAAAAAACAATACATCTCAAGTTTTACTTTTTCTTGTCTTAGAAGACGTTCCTGAGTACAATAAATATTATCAATAGAATGTTTGCAAAGAAAGACAAGAGGCACTTGAAACATTGCCCTGAACATTTTGAAGCACGTCAGCATTTCAATAGAACTTTTAAACTAACTCAATCAATTTTATCTTCTAGAAGACAGCATTTGCCAAAGTTTAGAAAACTAGTCGAAACAACATGAAATATACATTTAAAAATACCTTCGTTTTTCATTATCATCTTCTTGAAGAAAGTTTAGTCCTAAGTTTCCTCTTTCCAGTCATTTTAAATAGATTTATTTATTTTAAGGTAGGGAGAAAAACTATTTTGCTTTATGCCGCAGCTCCCCGATCAATTTCCATTCAACATTTTTGTTGAACGGAAATTGGAAAAGTTTTTTGTTGTCCACGAAATACTACTGACTGGAAACTTAGCCAGCAAAAATGTACTAGGAACTTCTACAAATACAAATGGTGGGATTCGTTGAGCTTGAGCTTTGCCCTTAAAGTTATCGGTTCTTAGATAAGTAGTTTTATCTTTGCATATCTTGTTGAGAGATGTAATATATCGTAGTATAGCTAGTATAAAGGGTACATAAGTTTCCTCCTTGCGAAAGCCGGTTGCCAAGCTGAATGGAATGAGTGCTTAGCAAAAACAAACTTTTGTAATAAGGAAGTAAGAAAATGTTTTTCACCTTGCCTAACCCTTTGTAAAAATGAGGAATAATGTCGTACACGATTATGAGAAAGAAATGGAAGTCCTGTCTAGCATTTATAGTTAAACTGCCATGTATTTTAATAATACTGCTAACTACTACTACTATACAGTAGCATTGTTGGCTACAAGTATTATTTATTTATAGTGTTACTGTATTCCTCAGTCTGTTTAAAGTTATACTGCTGTAGTGAAGTGTACGAATAAATGGAGTTCAATAGTATTTCCTAGTTGATTAGGAGGCCTTGCATTAAATCTCTTGCATGGATTCCTTTCCATCAATTTCCCAACAAAGGTTTTTCTAAAGCAGATTCTTTGACTGGATAGTATGAAAACAATTAATCATATTTCTACTATTATAGTTAACTATTGCTACTATTGCTAGCACTTCTATTACTACTTTCTAATATTTAATATTTCTATCAATCCCACTTTCTAAAAGCGTTGAAGCAGCTTTTTTTATGTATATTATTTATTACTTCTAGTAACAGACTATTATATATCATCCCATTTGTTGCAAGGCCAAAAATAGCCGAAGATATATGCATCAACAAGATACCTATTAGATTTATCTCTCAAACCAGGACTCCTAGTTCTTTAGCTCTGGAGGAAGGTTTCTCTCACAAAACTTCCCCCAATCATAGTTCCTCAGGTATAACATTTTCTCTTACTGCCAAAGATAGATCCTCTAAAGAGAAAGGCTTAGCTTTGCTCTGCTTTAAACTGTCCTGTCTTACCTTAGCCGTATAATATAATATATTATCCAGCATATCCACAAAACAATAATAATATTAGACACAAATGGCAATGATCCTTCGTTTTTTACTATATTTCTTATATTATATAATGGCTACGGCGCTCCCCGCAGTTTCATATCTGTATCATATAACCACTTTGTGGTATGATAGTCAAGTGTAGCCATGTATTGTGGAAGGCTATGGCTCCTGCCATGCCGCTGAGAACTAACCAAGCTTGTTGGAATCGGGAGAAAGCTTAGATTTCGTTGAGTATATTAGGTTAGATAAGAGGGTGTAAAAGGCTAGAAGCTTTCTTTAAAGCAAAAAACAAGAGAAAAGAAATAGAATGTGAACATTATCTATTATAATATAGGAATTCAGTATAATACTACCATCAGTACATTTGGAGAAGGGTTGGATTCATCCTGCCAGTACCCTTCCTCGGTCGTATAAAATCTCGATGAATTTCTTTAATATTCTATGAGAAATTCTTCTGGTCCAAATTCAAGCTGTTGTAGAAGATGGATTCAAGGAAACTCTACTGAGTTTATGTTACTACTATTAGTAAACTGTTCCTTATAAACTATCTAAATCTAGTATGCCGTGCACTAATACTTGGCTTCCTTGGTACTATTATTTTTACTGCTGCTACAAGACCATGTACTATACCCATTAGACCCTTGTTAACCAGGCACTTATTCCTTGCCATACATCCATACCACTTCCTACTTTATACTTTCTATTTCTACTTCCAGCAATTTCTTTCAGATAGCTAAAGCTGCATTGAGGAAGTTGAGAGGTATATCCTCCCGTGATATTCCTAGGGCTACACGCTACTCCGATAATAATGCACTTTCCCCTGTATTCCTGTTCCAGTATAATCTTATATTAGGTTATTCTTCCTTACTTACACTTTCAGGTTGCTTTGCTTTCACTTCGAAAAGGTTTTGGGGAAAGTCGTACTCCGCTCTAATGCCTAGATACTACAATATCTAAAACTGGTTATATATAAATTCTTCAAGTAAAACTAGGACTGCTCGTAGTCGCTCTAGATCTGGGGGTTTAGGTTGTGTGTTAGAGTCTGGTATCCTGAGTACTACTAATATTTGTGCAGTTTGTAGGCTCCAGATTCGTCTCGTCCCCTACTTGGTCGATGGGCTATGCTATACTCTTACTCTTTGCACAGATCATTCAGTTCAGTTCGCAGTTGGCAATGTTCTCGTCGTCGCCCTCCCTCCTTCCAAAAAGTTTTTGGAGAGAGTACTGCTTTACTTTCACTCACTCAGTCACGTTGGGCCAGTAGTAGGACTGGCAGTAGTACAGTTCACAGAGCACAGCTCATCTATGCAATACTACTCCTCTAACGTTAGGTTAATAAGGATACTCTTCCTTGGAGACTCTTGGGATGGAAGAGGAGGAAGTGTATAGTTTCGTTAAATCTA
The DNA here is from genome assembly GCA_034682405.1 of Hydroisotoma schaefferi. Taxonomy (NCBI): domain Eukaryota; kingdom Metazoa; phylum Arthropoda; class Collembola; order Entomobryomorpha; family Isotomidae; genus Hydroisotoma; species Hydroisotoma schaefferi. The sequence goes on along the minus strand of JAQFZX010001804.1, from coordinate 17,595 downwards.
ATGAAAGTGATCTTCTATACGAACTACTACTACTGCAGTAGTTGTTGTATTATATTGGTCTAAATTTGTAATCGGTTTCTGCCTAGCTCTCAATCATTAGCTATCCAAACGGAAATGGTTTACAGATGTGGTGTAGTGAGTGGAATCTGAGCGAACATGGAATATTTAAGGTTGGCTTTTAGCGTAACTTGCACCGACTGAACAAGGATAAAAGTATTGTATTTTTAGGAGATAGTCTATACATACTGTTTTATCAATAAGCTGCATGGAAATCTGTATTAGACTAGTGAATAAGCAAGTAGCAGGTGAAAGTTGAGTTTAAAGTGGTAGCAGCAGCCTGTTGTCGAAGTTAAAGTGGATTATACTAGAGTTTAGAGTCCCTACTGTTATCTCAATGAAGCTGGTTGGTAGTTTGACTGAAAAAATATATGTACATCATAAGTTGTAGGACAGGTACTTAAAAATGCATACGAGTAGTTCGTTGTTGTTCACGATAAAGTAGTGGTGGTAATACATAGTGTGAGTGGAGATAGTGGAAAAAATCTGGGTGAAAGGTGTCAAGGATGTTATAAGATTCTAAGGGTAGATTGGCTTTCCCGAAAGGGAAGACTAATATTACAGCAACATTTCGGCTAAGTGCTGCTGAAAGTTCTTGACGTATCAAGAAAGAGATAAGCTTACTTCTGAGAAAGAAAACAACGCTTGGATGTAAAAATAGGATATTTGGAAATTCTATTGTGAAGGATCCATAACTGCCTACGTCTAGTTGTTCTACGTCGTTTAAACTGTATGAAATAGGATAGCCTGGACGTCAAAGGTTGGGGCTTATCTTGAGTTCAACCTGAGTCACCTGTATCTTCGTAGAATTGGAGTTGACAAGGACAGGAAGGGAGTATACATGAATGGGTTGTAAATTAATAGTGGCTACTAAAGAGCTAACTACCGCTATTACAAGGCGTTTCCGTACCACCCGGCATGAATTTAATGTACAGCGTGTACTTACTTGAAGATAATGGAGGAAAGGGAAAATAGAATGCTAATGAAGTAACCAACTATATGAAAGAGACTTGAACTCAGGAGGTTAACAATGAGGAAAAAGCGTAACCGTGTTAAATCCCAAATTAGTTAATAATAGGCTTAAACTTTATAAAATATAAATTAAGCAGTCTTTCTTAAGAATAAATTAACTATTATGCTCAGCCATCAAGGCGAACTGAAGTGGAACACTGAACCAAAGTAAAGAACAGGACTCTAGCCCTCACCCCGAAAAACTGAGAAAAACACATTCTTCTACAAGACCTACGATAATAATTACCACTGCCTCATCAACTTCTGGTGGTTCGTCTCTGACGAATACTAAGATTTCGAATATTAACCCTGCACCTTCTTCACCCATTGCCACTTCAAGTTTGACTGCTGCTGCTGCTGCTATAACTGCAACCGCTACACCCAGTACTTCTACGTTTAAACCAATAATTTCGGCCTCTACTGCAGTAGGTGAGAGGCTCGCGGGGACGACGGCGAGTAGTCTAAATGTGAACCAGACAACTCTAAAGCCGAGAGTTCCTCCGAAGCCTAAACCAAGTCCAAAACCTCCACCCAGAGGACCATCAACCACATTATCTACATCTCCTAGTAAATTTACTACCGGAAGCGCGGAAACTTTTTCTAGCGTGGGAAGCTTTTCTAGTTCGGGAACTTTCCCAAGAGTTGCTACAAAAGTTGAGGCCACTGAAAGCGTCAGCGACGGTGGACGAGAAAGAGAGGAGGAGAAATCGGATGATAAGAAAGAGCTCCGTAGTGGGCAAAGTGCTCAGTTCTCCTTGAAGGATGGACAGCAGAGTGCGAAGGGCTCTTCTGAAAAAGTCACCCGGGTAACCTGCACACTTACCACTGCCTCTGCTGTAGTTGGAAATAGGGAAACCTCAGGAATCACTTTGGATTTGGACGAGGAGGTTTGGGATGATGAAGTAGAGCAGGAGGCTAGAAATAAACCTACTTTCTCCACCTTTTTAACACCAGCTTTGTCATCTCCGGCTGGTGGAGGGTCACTCAACAGTCCTACAAAAACACCTCCAACAGGGACCAAGTTTATTGTGAGTATTCCCCCATCGCATACCTACCTCCCGAGTGGACTGTCACCAGCGTGTTCTGTAACTACCTCTGGAAGCCCTATTATCTCCAGAAGTGATGAAGTTAAGACATCCACCTCGTCTTATGTAATTAGCCCTCGTAGTAGCAGTGGTACTGTAGTAGGAGTGAATGAATCTGGTCGTATATCTCCCTTGGAAGAGAACGCAGCTGAAACTATAGAAGAAGAACATGTTCAGAATCCAGTTTACTACTCTCGGGGAAAAGTTCCTATTGTTTCTACAGTTTTGGAATCACCCTCACGAACTAAGGTGGTTTCCTCGAGTTCTTCCAGCTCTGTAGCTTCTACTAACACGGGAAGATCAAATTTAGCCCATTATGATTCAATTCACGAGCTTTACTCGTTTGTATCTGAAGTTTTGAGTTCATGGGAAGGGACTCCTCAGGCTCAGCAACAGAAATTATTATCAAAGGTCTCTTCGGGTACTGTTGGACCTACAGGCAAACAGGGTACGTTTCCTGGGTACAAGACATTTCCCTCGCAACCTGCTAGAGTACAAACTCATCTTCAATATCAACTTGAGAATCAACAACGCCAAAATCCACAACAAGTTCCTAATGATCAGCACAACCAACACCAAATTCAGCTAACCCAGCACAACAAAAAACAACCCCATAAAGTATCCCATCAGCAGCAGCAGCAAAAAGTTTCGCCTCAGCACCATAAAACCCCACCCCCTCAGTCCCGACCTCCACTTCCTCCACCAAATCCCACTGCAAAATATCAAACGCTTCCAAGTAATACTCAATACAGTGGTAGTAGCAGCGTGTATGGTAATAATGACTTTGTGGTAGCAGCAGCAGCCAAGCAGTTGGCTCTTGTACAAAATTCGACAAGGTATTCACAAAACTCGGTCAATCAACTAATATACAGGCCTCTCCTTCCGTCAACGGTTATAGGGGTGAGTGGCAGTCTTCCTTCTGGTTCCAGTTCTCAAAACCTTCCTCAGTCAAAATCCAAATCGAAAACAAAATCCACCAATATCGCCAAGAATTCAAATTACAAGAATTATCATCCAAAGAGCTCCACAACAGCTCCAAGATCTTCCAAAGGTCACGATCACACGCAGCAGTGTAGTAATAGTAGTGAATTCACCAGTGTGGGTGGAGTTCCTCCAAAAGGCGTAAAGATAGGTGCCAAAACCGTACCGGCTGGGAGCCACCTTAGTAACAATAGCACCCAAGGTCCTTCCGGGGCAATGGTCACGGCTTCTGGTCGAGGGCCGCAGCCCGCTTCAGCTTTTTACTCCCCACTTACAGTCCAACAGCAGCAACAACAATACCTTTCCCAAGACCAACAAAGAGCTCTGCACCTCCAACCGCACCACACCCAACAACAACAGGGTCAACAGGCCCACACCCATCAACAACAGGGCCAACAGGCCCACACCTACCAACAACAGGGCCAACAGGGCCAACAGTACCACGCCCACCAAGAACAGGGTCAACAGTCCCAAACCCCCCAACAGCAAGCAGTTAACCAGCAATTGCAAGCTCATTACCAAAATCCCAGCCATCTAAGGTTTCCACCGAGACCAGACTCCTCTTCTAGAGGAGGGGGTGGTTCAGCTCAGCCTTTATACGCTACAACAAAATACGCCACATTTCAGCCTTTGTCGACACCCTCCATAAATTCTGAAATATATGCTAACGCCTATACAAATCCTTGTTATATTATCAGCCAACGGCATCAACAGCAGGACAAGTACTCTTCCAATTATGACCAACTTTCTGCCCCCAGTCAACAATCACAGCAACCGCACCTGCATCAACAATCCATGTCCTTATCTCAGTCCCAGCAGCTTGTCCAACAACACTTTCACCAACATCGACTCCAACAACAGCAGCAACAACAACAGCCTGACGAACCCTTGTATTATTACCACCCCCTTCAACAAGAAGCATATGCCAACTATTACCACGCCCAAAGTCTGACTGGTCATGAGGAACCTGTCTCACGACCCGTGTCTAATTTGAGTAATAAATCTTCCGAACATTTCTACACGTATCCTTACCAGAGAAAGCAACAAGAACAAATTTTTAAGCCTATTGACTGGTGTACATTGGTCCATTGGGCGAGACGTGTGGTCCAATCTAGAGATGATGAGAATGAGACTAAAACCGACTGCAGCCATGGGAGTCATGATATTACGGGGCTTAAGCGTCACGAGCATCAGCATAGTTGGCCTCATGTTCAACCCCATGAGTGCAATGTCCTTTTTCTTGCCAAAGTTATGCAAAGGGTAAGCAAAACCTCAATGGGTGATAGTTGATAATGATGCTTATACAATGTAGAGAAATAGCTCCACTGGAGTATAGAAGTGTCCATAGGGAATAATTAGCTAAAAGTCTCGGGCAAAAAAATTGGCCTGGGAAGCCTAGCCTTCTGAGACTACAATAAAGGTAATGGTTTTTCAAAGTGGAAAGCGAAGGGTGATTCTACCTAAGGAAAAAACGTGGAAAGAAAGTAAGGCGGAGAATATAGTGGTTCCCATTACCATTAGGAATCATAAGAGATAAGGTTGTTCTGCTTGGAATATTTACAAGATCATCCCCTTTTATGTAAATTGGTTTTTCTACCTTTTTCTATATAATGGTATGTATGGCTGCAAGGATCAGGATTCCATGAGCGGATTTCCCAGTTGACTTTATAAAAATTCAAGAACTTTCAAGACGAGGTTATTCGGGTTTTGGGTATGGTTGATAGGTATGTAGGTTGAATGATCGTTGGAAGTGGCAGTGGCAGTGGCAGTGCCTGGTATTCACCGGAACCACAAAATGGAAATGTAAATTAAATTTTAAAATTGACAATTGACTCAAAGGTAGGCAGTTTTCCCACGGGTAGAGGCAAAATTCTTACTCCAGTTCCAGTTCTGGTAGGGAGACTTAGGCGTTTGTGAATGAAATTAAAGTTGACAAAACATTCACATGTCTCTTTCTCCTACCATCCATCCATGTTTGATGTATTCTTTGGGGATGTGGATTCTGATTGTATGTATTGTGTTGTTGGAATAGAGGAAGTTACTCATGCTAATTTTAGTTCACTTTTCTGATTCATCCAAGCATCCTTAATTCTTAATGTTCTACTCTGTTTAAAGAAAATATAGTTCATCTAGCCTTTGGTTGTAGGCTAAATGTAATCATGGTAAATTTCTCGTTGATTAAAAACGTTGTATTTTCGACTATTTTTTAAAAAGCTGCAGAAAAAAGGCTAAACCGGATATACTTTTAAATAAATAATATAATAGATAGTTAGAGTAAGCATTAAATTGCAAAAGCATCAGATCCCATTCTTCTTCAGTTTCAAGGCGAGTTGGCAATTTAAATTCGAGTTGTCACCAGCTCAAAATACAACTAATTATCAAAAAACCGAATCCAATTTTGTTTAACTTTTACATCAACCTATTCCAATAACTTGTCCTACAACCTGATCCAGCATCCAGGTCTCCACCAGACCAGAGATTAAGTCATCTACTTCAGGAACCCTTTACCTGGAACCTACTTTTTACTACTACTAATGCTCAATAAAAATTCTGCATTCTCCACGCGATTACACATTGGGCTAGGGTCCCCCGCAATAGCGGTGAGATTGATTGATTAAACAGTCAACCGACGTTGCATTTCTATTATAATTCCGTATTCAGCTCATTCTAGATAGTATGACTTTCTATTCCTACCTACACATACAACATACGGATGCAACACTAGTGCGAGCTCAAGTGGAAGTAGAATAAATCTATTAGGTCCTCCAAGAGAAAATGATTATTCCAACTAGTTATTTTGTTGTCCCTAGGCAAGCTCCAAACTAAACTCATGACTTTAGTTGCTGTCCCAGTATGTAAAATTTACAAAACTGGAAAGTATGGTACTAGCTCCTTGAATTGCCTGAAATCCTTTAGAATTAGAATGGAATATATTGTCAACCGTGTCGTAGTCGTGTGGATGGCACGAAGAGAAACCAGATTACAAGGTCACTTTCCTATAGTGTCTTTGAAACTGGGTCCCAAGGAAAAAAGACGTACCCCACCGAAGTACTTGGGTATAGCCAACTATGCTAAAATGCATATTTATGCATAAATTCTAAAGCAATCATCATTAATTTAGAGTTAGTACCACTGTTGAAGCTGGGACTGTCCTTGATGATAAAGTTGTCTGTTTTTCGGATAGTTTTGTTATGTAAGGGTCCAACTGAATAACGGTTTAACATTTTGGAGACAGAAATTCGATATAAATTTTTAATCAAGCGGAGATTGTGACCAGCTTCGACTGAACGAACTAACACTGGATGATTTATAGCGTTTGTTTGCATAGTTGTTTTAACGTGTTTGTGAGAGTAATTTTAACATGCAAATTAAGTATTTTCCTATAATATGGTATAAGTACATAAGTTTGTCTGTTATTATCCATCTAGATAAGTGATGATGAGCGGATGTCTTTGACAACGGCTGTGAGTGATGATGAACCAGGGGATGGATGCAGTTCACCAAAGGGGTCGAGGAAATCTGCTGCTTCGTTTAATTGCACTGGAGCTGTGAGAAAGGCTGGGTGAGTTAATTGGTCATCACATTCATTCTCCAGGGTTCATTGTTTGTTTGGATGGATTCAAAATGTACTGACTATTAGATAGACATACCTCTGTTGGCATTGCCTGAGGATTATGATGATAATCAAATGTTTTAGTGTTTGAGAGGTCGATTATTTAGAGTGATCACGAGAGAGACGTAAATCATATCAGAGTGGATGAGATTGGCTCAGAATGAATTGAACTGTACATTTCTAGATCATGAAAGAACATTTTAATGTTGTTTGGTTAAAATAAAATAAATTCCCAAAAGATCTAAAGAATTCGGAGAATTTGCAATTTAGGTTGGCTATCATCTACTGTCACTGTAGAAAAGAAATAGGCGAGTGTAGTCTTTTATGTTCTTTCACTTCTACTAAAAATGATTTATGATTGGACAACTTTTGAGGAACACTTTAATGAAAAGTAGTCATATTTTATTAAATGCTCTTACACAATCCAAGTTTTCTAATGCCTCTCTAAGTGGAGAACTTCACATTATGCAGTCTATTTCAGATAATTAAGTACTGGTTGAGATCAAAGGTTATGTCAGTTCAATTAATTAATTGTAAATTGATTTTGTGAACTACAGCAGAAGGTATGTCACAAATTCATACATTAAATAAGACATCTGAAGCCAAAGCTCAACAGAACATGTCTAGCCGACTTCAGTGAGATTTTTTAAGTCTTCAAGTCTTTTCTCTAGGGAAAGAAGTATAAATATTATGCTACTTCCATTAATTTGTGTTTCAGCCTTGACAAATATAAAGTGTACAGAGTTATAAGTACGGGAAGGGGGAATAGATGTGCATGAAAAGTAGGCTGACGTTTGAAAATTTATTCGTAAAAAAATAAATGAGCAAATTGCATGTACATGTACCAAAAAAAGTTATTTAAGTTAGGTTGGTATTGAAGGATAGAATGTAGAGCTGCAGAACAGAAGACTGAACCCATTTGTTGAAAGCAACGGTAAGGTTGAAATTGAAGATTCCGCAGACAGGGAAATAAATCACAAATTTATTCCGTGCCATGAATAAATTTATATTTTTCATCCATCCATACAAATCTTGTCGTTGATTTCCATACGTTTTTGTTTTTGTTTTATTTTTTTGTTCCCTTTCCCCTTTATTGTATTGAATTTACGTTCACGCTCCTCCATGCCGTTTACCCAATGTGGGTTCGATGTTTACCTTATTGTGTAGCAGAAACGGGTTATTATCAAAAGTACAGGAGAAAGCCTCTCCATCGAATACTAATTCACTGGTAATCAACTGCAAAATGAACCAAAGTCAATCTAAAATGGAAACTTTCTTTATTTTGTATTTTTACTCGTTCTAAGTCCAAGCTTGATAAAAGTATAGTTGGACTAACTTCCAACTGATAGTCCAACTAATAAAAGCACTTTAAGCAAGTTACACTCGTCAATATACAACAAATAAACTTCGTTAATTTTGACATCAGAACATTCTGAATCTGGCCTACTGACTTCCAACTAATTTTTATTCTGATCACACACAAAGTATCGACTTTCACTTGTTTTCAATCAGCGTAAAAAGTTTCAAAGACCCTTAGCAAAACTCTGATGACTTTGTATTCCTATTTTTACTTTTGAAAATTTGACATGGAAAGGAAAAGGCCTTTTAAAACTCATTGTTTAGTACTTCATTCAGTTCAGAATGGCTTCTTTGTCATTTTTAAAGTCTCCTCTTCAAATTACAAGATATTCCAATGCAGAAAATCTTCGAATGATATTATTTAACTTTACAAAAGAAAGGTGGAGTAGTAAGGATGAATTAAAATGAATGAATATGAGAAAGCCTATTTGATCTCTCGAGTTTGATGAAAATTTAGTTTAGTTTTGATATGATCAAGAAGATAAAATAGAGAATTTTGGGACCGGAAACTTGAAAAAGCAAGTAAAAATGAAGCACTCTTCTATTCCTGCCTTGGAATACTTAAATAATATACCACAAAACTTGTGCATAGTTTACGTTTTATAAGAGCAAGAGCTTCTTGCTTTCATAAAGTAAAAGTAGTTGTCAACTCATTCAGATGAGAAGGGAGCAGAACACTCAGTAGTGCGGGGTTCCTTTTAATGGAAATTCATATTCACCGTGTAAAAATATCAAATCTCCAGGTAGTACGTAGTCGTTCCTGAGGAAATCATGTTCAAGTAGTTCAATCTTTTTATTATACCTACCATCAGTTTTTTCATTCAAATAAGTACCTTGGTTTTTGCAATGCTTTAAGCCGTCATACTTTAAGTTACCGTATTTACTCCCCTGGGGAGTTATTGTTTCAAAGGAAAAGTTGAAAAAACTTTTAACATGCAACATGGACAAGATAGGGTGAATTTAAATTTTTAACATGGAAAGGTGGGGAGAGATATTCCGGGGGGGGGGAGAATTATTGAAATACGGTAGGTGAGGATTTATCATATTTTATTGTAAACTTCTATATTATTCAAGGAGCGTACTGCCACTAGTCCTAATTAAAATGTGGCCTTTTTTAAAGATATTGCGATGAATTTTAGCTCCCACTGCAATACATGTATACAGTAAAGACTTATCAGGTTGGTTTAGTGGATTTGGTTTGAGAACAAAACTACCCTATAAACGAAAAACCATCTAAAAAGATTCTTACCGATATGAAAGATGATGAATAGGCTTTTGATAACCAAAATACTCCCAAATTTTCTTTACCATTTCTCATTAAAAACGAGTGAAAGGTTTCTTTGAGAAAACGTCAACTTTCCATGGAAGATAAACTGGTACAGAATAAAGGACTACCTATGTTGTAACTTATATCATTATTTAACCATCAAGTTCCAGTACATACATTGTAATATCAAGTTAGGGTACCTAGTTTGTAAGGTTCGTGAGATTCTATTTTAATGCCATTTATGCATCTACAGACAGTACGTGCTAAGGCCAAGGCTAACGACAATGTATTATACTAGACTTAATACTATATGCCTCCAGAGGAAACTGTAAGAATTGATCACGTCTACTTTCCTAAGTGCAAGTGGTTCTCCATCTTCATCCGCTGAGGCTCGAGTATTGGACGTACTTTGAGTAAAAGTAGTAAAGAATAGAATACCGTATTTCCCGATTTAATTCCCCTGGGGAATTATTTTTTCAAACTCCGATTTGTCATGGGGAATTAAACCGGGGGAGGGGAATTACTCCGGGGTGGGAAATTATTATTTCAATCGAATTTTTTAGGACCCAGACTTTTTGATAATTTTAGTAGTCATTTTAATTAAATTCCACCAAAAAATAGACTTCTAAAACTTTTTTGGCTGAATTTGTCTTTCAAATTGAAAAAATTAACCAGCCGTTCCCAGTATTTCATAATTATTTATAAACTTAAATTGAGTGAATAAGAATATCCAATTAAACTAAAGAATATAAATTCTGTAAATAATAAAATTTTAGTTTAATTTTTTTAATGGCAATTGTAAAATACTAGTAATTTTTTGTTTCCTATATGTTCATTCTCTAAAGTAGTTCCTTCATTGAATTACAAAAAACATTTTAAAGTTTTATAAATAAACGCATTCTCTCCTATTGCTACTTATAAATTAATTCGAAATTTTTATGGTAAAGAAACCCTTCTCAAAATTATTTTAGGTATTGCTCTTTTAAAACCGTTTAACATCCTTTGAGAAAGTTAACTTTCAATATCTCATTAAAAGCTTCAATTTGAGGGATCAGAATTTTTCCCCCATGGGGAATTATTTCGGGGTGCGGAAGTATTACTTCAAATGGCCCGGACCCCATGGGGAATTATACCGGGGGGGAATTAAATCGGGAAATACGGTACATAAGAAATCAAATAAATGGTAGTAGTTATGAGGTTTTGAAATGCGCTATGAAGGTCCAGTCAGTTGAATAAAAACATAAACGAGATTCGATTAGAAGAATTTACGGTATGATTAAATATAATAGAAAGTAAGGATAAAATAAACCCAGAGAAAGTAATCTGATATTTTAACTAGATGATGTCGTGTTTCTTCCCATATTTATAAAGCTTTATAAAGAATGTAGAATTATTTTGTTGAATTTAGGCTTAACTTTTGGCACCGTTCTTTGCTATGTATTTCAGGTTTCTTAGCGTGAAGAAATGGCTGTTGAGGAAGCGTCATCAAGTAGAGTTGGCGAGAAGACGGGGATGGAAAGGCTATTGGGTTTGTTTAAAAGGGACTACCTTACTGTTCTATCCTTGTGATGCACGCGAAGCTAGGTAAGGAACCACTTTCTGCATGCGACTTCAAAGTTAAGTAAAGCGATATGGTAGAAAATCACATTACGGTTCAGTGATTCTGTAAATTATCTCCCGAGTCAGTAATAACTTACGGAGGCTAACATACGGAATATGCATCGTCTACCGTTCTGTCTACCTATTCTTGAATTACTTACCTTTGGATATATTTATATTATTACTTTCGGAGTATTTGACCCGATGGTGGTAGATTATAGTATGATGCTTTAGCAATCTTATACGTTTTACTAAATATGCATATAGATCGGTTGAGGCGGCTCCAAAACACTTAATAATTGTCGATGGTGCTATCATGCAACCCATTCCTGAACACCCGAAGCGAGATTATATCTTCTGTTTGAGCACAGCATTCGGAGATGCTTATCTGTTTCAGGTATGTCTTCATCTAAAGTAGAAGCTTGATGAAAAAGTTATTGATTTGAGCAATGGTTACAAGGACGGTTATTATTAACTAAGTATTCTGGGGAAGATCAATACATTTTAGCTTAACATTTTTCGGTAACCTTTCTTCCTTGGGTTTGGTTTTAGGGTGCTTTATATTTTTATTTTGTATAGCAATATATTGGGCAAACATTCTTTCTGTAAAAATTTCAGTTGTGAAGGAATATTAATTTTAGGCAAATATGAAGAATTTGTGGTAGGTTCAACCGCAATTTTCGGTGTAAATTTAACAAGGTGTAGCACAATATGTAGTGAGTTGAAGCATACCACGAATCTCTTATCGTTTGATTAAAATATTTCTTCAAACCTATACGGTTTACAGACTAAAATTTCGCCCAATATATTGCTACAAAAAAAGTACAGAGTCCAAGGCTAGAGAAACAGAGAATAATAGAAGGACTTCAAGCTAGTAAAAAATAAACAGACATGAAAGTCGATAACGTTGAGTTATTTTATTCGTATTTTGTCCTAGGTGAAAGTATAAACTTATGATACAGAAAATACAATGTTATAAGAAGTATCTCGTAGCAAGTTTACTTTTACTTTCCTCTTTTACCACCTACCTTTGGATATTGAGTACTTTTCTCTGTTCTTGAAGGTGTGAGCTTTCCATTCAAGTTGATGCATGAAGAAGGCAGTTTTTTTTGTAAATCTTATGAAACTTTTATCCATAACTTTTAATACTTACTACTACTGAAACCAATGCGTATGTAGAACCCTTTATGTACACAAAGACTAAGAAGAAAGGCTGTTTTTACTGTTCAGGCTCCTTGCCAAGTGGAGTTGGAATCTTGGGTCCATAGCATCCATTGGGCGTGTGCAGCAGCTTTTGCTCGTCACCGAGGCAAAACTGGAACGCTCCATCTTCTCCAAGAAGAGATCATCCGACTGGATAAAGCTATTGAGTCGGTAAGGAGATATTTTAAAAGATTTTTTTACTATATTTTTATTTGAGGGAAAGAGAACCAAAAATCTACCAGCAGGTTATTCAATTCTCTGGGTAAAACTTTCATCTCTTCTTAATATAAAAATGTATGATATATCCATGAATGTTTTTATTTGCATGACTCAATGCAAACATTCGTCGATCGACAGCTAAGTCTGTAAGCATGTTTTTGAAAGATGGGCTTGATTCATTTCAACTAAAAGTCCCTGTCGGTAGGGTAAAAATGAGCGCTTTATTTATCTGCAAGTTAGTGATATTTCACTAGAATAGTTCTGCATAAAAATGTGCATCTCCATCTATAGCCCATACGCCTCCAAGGTTAAAATAAAATTATAACAGGATTTACTATTTGTAAAACAATAATGCAGAGCGCATTATAAATACTATTTTTCTGTCCCAAAATTTGTATTCATGTACGGCTATTGCATGCTATTTCGAATGGATGTTGGATGGCGTGAATACTGAATTTTGGCCTGGTGTACGACGGGAGAAAATTTAATATTTCATGAGGTGAAGGTAATGTGACCAGAAAAAAATATATCCATTTACAACACTTCTTTCTAGTCTGTGCTTGACTACAAGGTATATCGATAGGAATAGTAGGACTATCAAAAATAAATTAGAATATTGAATATGTAGAACGAAGTGACAGCAAGTTACTACGTATGATTTAACGTACTTTGAGACGTGCACATGTACAGGAGTCTAAAACGACCGTCTGTCTCCGAGATTTATGATTTCTTTCCGGTTGAATGAGGTGTATAAAGGGTGAAAAATGCACGTATATGTTTTTAGTAATCCATTTAAATCGAGAATATAGGAATTCCGAGTTCGTAAATTTCAACCAGCTAGTCTCAATTTCAAGTAGCTAAAATCTGCAAAATGCATTACTTTTTGTAAAGGTATTATCGGATCTTTAAAATAATGAGGAGGAAATGGACTTTCTTCTTCTTTTTACCATAAAACACAACGTTTTACTATAATATTAAATAATAAGTTCCACTACATTTTATATGTGTTCTATTATTATATGATATGATATGACGGGTGAAAGGTTTTGAATTCCTATGCCGTATCCAACAGTCATCTTATGTTGTAAATACAATGCCTAACTCATGACTACCTCAAACAAACAGTAAAAAGACCATTACAGACAGAGGAATCTTTATTTTACTGGAAAAGTTTATTTGACTCACCAACTTTGTCCATGTTTCTTGGGAAAGTCATTTCAGGAAACGACATGTTGCACTACAGCTAATCCAAACATTGTATAATACAGTGACAGTACGAAATGCATGGACAGTTAAGTTTAATATTTTGTTAGTATATACATTAAAATTGTATAGCTAATAAAAGCTCAGCGGGATGGGAGGACACATATGGTGAAAGTAATATTAAAAATCAACAGGGTAGGTGATGATGCTGGACTTAGTGTTATAATAGCCCGAGAAAACACCTTTGTAGTAGTAATGTTCCAGGTTGAGAAAGCATTTTAAATAGGTTTTGTTTAGATATAAAATTTTATTGACTTCGTGATCCAGGCTACAGCTAAAGGCCATTAGCATGATGGTGGCTCGAATACACGGGGGATTTCACCGAGTGTGGGACAGTAGTGTGGTTGATATCAATACTATTAAACTTAACAGTAGTTCAGTTGACGTTGACGTTTAGGTTTTAGGTGCTAAAATAAAATTAAAGCTGTATGCATCTCCTAGTCTAATACTGCATAACGTACTTTCACGTTTTCCCTTATTAATGGTTGTATTTATTTTAAGTAATACTTCTAAAAACTTGATGCTACTTTCACGATGTTATTTCAAATGCCGTTGTTTAAAATCATTATGTGGTTTCCGTTAAATTCAGTATGTTTATCGCTAAAAATATAGATTTAACTACCACTGAGTCCACTGAATTCTACGACATTTATGTCGCTAATAAGTAATTCCGTCTCATCTTAATGTAATTACACCTTTCTCCAACCAATCTATTTCTGTTTCAGTAAAAAGTAAAAGAAATGGGAAAAACTGGGCTGCTTTCGCCCCATGATTATTGTAGGTTAGAAAGTAGGTACTGCTATTGCTAAGATGTAGTTATTTATTTCTAGAACCTACGAACTAACTAACTACTGGGTAGTGACAGGGAAAGCGAAGCTGGGAAGGCGTGCATAAATTTAGCCACAGGAGTTTGTTTGAGTTAGCAGCAATTCTCTACATCATCTTCATTATTAGTCCCTACTTATCTCCAGTTTAAGCTATTACACACGGTTCGGTTGTACTACTAATTTGACGCTTATCTATATCGGAGTGGGACAGAGTCGACAGTCAAGTCAGTCATTGACAAAGCCAAGGGAGGAGGATAGGAGGACGATTCCCTGCAACCCACATGCAGTTACAGTTATTAATTCTTGATGGAAAGTAGCAATCTGCTGTCAAAGTGAACTTTCCCTTGGGAAGGAAATGATAGTAATAATAATCTAAAGTTACTTTTACAATGATAAACGTTCTGAGGCACCTGTCTGCCTACCACAGTCAGTGGGAAACACACTGGTTCTGAGAAGATACCAGATTGAAAAAGTTATTAGTAGATATAAAATACCATTATTGTAATGCTACAAATGGATGATGAGAGTGAGCAGGTATTTTATGTAGAGGTGAGAATACTAAATGCAATGCATACCCTGCATGTCCATCCATTAAGGTCATTGGGGTTTGTAATAGAATATAATTTATTTTTTATCTTGATAGCTTGTCATTCGTCTTGTTGACCAGCCAGATGTAGTATAAAAAGAAGCCTATCCGTATGTGAGGGAGAGAGTTGACTTGTTTAGTGATTTAGCTAGTAGTAGAAATGGAATGGGGGAAGTTGATAGATAATAAATTAGGCATTGAAGATAAAGCGAGGAATAAAGGCCACTTGAGTTGATCGATGGGATGATGGTAAACTGAATCCCCAAGAGGGTGGGGCTCGGTTGATGGAATCGGAATCAGAAAGGGTGAGCGGATGATCTATGGTTTAGTGGAACTTGTTTGGAATATGGTGTTTGTTTATCCTATGAAGAAATATAAATTGTTGCTGGTATTTTATTTTATTTTGTTAATATGCGCAGAGAAGTTATCAAAGGAGTTGTTTTGTACCAGATCAAGGTGCGTTTGGTACCAGATTATAATCATTTTAAAAACTCACCTTTTGGACAATTTAGGCTTTAGATTACAAAAGTTAGTTTTAGTAATCGAATTATCATTCCAGGTCTGTCTGTATGCTTGGATAATTCGGCGAAATTTAATTAAAGACTGTGACTGTCACAGTGTTTACAATTTACTTTACTCACAGCTCCTCGTTTAGTTCCTTGCTTAGTTACTATTACATCTAAAGGGCAAAAGTTAGCAACGTAAAACCAAGATCAATCTGTGATAAACTTTTGATTCAATTCAATTCTCCAATCTCAGCCTCCGTTTGTGTCTGATCCAATTATGCAAGTCATAACTCAATTTTAATATCTGATCTGGTTGGAGATGGAAATGTTTTTGGAAATCTATTCATGTAGCAATAACTACCATAAGCTGGTAAAGTTCTACTAGCTTAAGCCTCTTAATTTTCTTAATTAATTCATTTGCTACTATTTTTGTTTCTTTGCATTCTGTATCTCCCCTCGTTTGAAAATACTCAAGACTGTAAATCTTAATTTAAGACACTCATTGCAATCCTCTGCTAAACACAAATATATGAATAATTCATTTTTCTCTGCTTAAAACATTAACTACTGTCCGTCCTACCATGATGATGAGAAAAGCAAGGGAATTTGATCTCCATCACTTTGAAATATAAAGCAGAGCATGGTTTCCTCATTAGTCTCCAAGATTTGTTTCCCTCTTCTCGTCATCTTTCTGTTTAATCATTTTTGGCAAAACCTTTTGTGTTTCTTGGACAAAGATAAGAAAACTAACTATAGCCTAGCCTACTAACTATACCTTTAGCCATAATAAGGATGTGTTTTCCGGTATTAGGATAGTCTTTATGAAAATAAATATTCATGCTACAATCTTCTATCAAGTCAGCCCAGTGGGGGAAAGTTGAAACCCTGCTGCCTCCTGTCTAATGACAAACTGACACACCATCCTGTCCTGCTGTTTTACTAATCCTAGAAAAGTTGACAACCGTCTCATTTTTCACTTTCTCCGGTTTCTTGACAAATCTTTCCCCAGTATTGCTGGTTTTGTTTTTCAAATGAGATAAAAATCACGTCTTATCTTACTATATATAACTGTGTATGCTGAAGTTACTGTAGGCAGACACTGGTCATCCACCAGCACTGCGTACATATCATATGCAATTTATACCCACCTATTTGTTTTTACCAAACTGAAAAAGCAAAACGGAGAAAGGCAAATGTCCAGAAATCAGCAGTACGTTTGGGCGAAAAGAGGTAAAGTGGACGAACTATTCGTAAAAAGAAGCTAGAATGCCATAAAGGCTGAAGGATATCATATTACAAACTAGGAGACTGTGCCTTATGATCAGGATAAGCGGGTGCAGGACCGGAAGGCAAAACACATTAAGGCAAACGACATGGAGGCAAATGGACTTAAAGGCAAAAAAAGACACGAAGGCAAATACCAAAATTTATAGCGTTCTCCCCAATTTCGACTCATGTCATTAGTTTGATTTAAAACTAAAAGCCAGACCAATAATTCCAGTTATTACTGTCTGTTGGCACAAACTGAGACCTTAAATGAGTGAAAATAACATTTTCATACTTATCTGTCTCATCCTCTGCTCGATTTACCTTTTTCTTCGTTATCAAATGAGCCTCCCCATCCTCGTCTACAATTGTATACTCTTTTTAACATGACATTGCCTGATTCCGAGATATTTTATTATTTTTTACCCTATGACATTGCCTGGTTTCGAGATGTTTTTGTTATGTATTTTTTAGCTAATCTATGACGCTTTCAGGTACCTAGATATTTTATTAATTGATCTATTTTTAAATTCATTTTTAACCTATGAAATCGCTAGTTGCGACATGTTGTACTGCGTTTTTTGAATTTTTTGAAATTTTTGAAATATTTTTTTTACCCTAATTTACGCGAAATTATTATTGCAAAGTACGCTGCAAGCCTTTCCACAATGTAAAATAAACAATAAAACCGCGTAGAAAACATTGATTTTTGCCTTCTCGTCGTTTCCTTCATGTCGTTTGACTTTATGTCTT
>JAQFZX010001803.1:0-25032 GCA_034682405.1 Hydroisotoma schaefferi | reverse complement strand
GATTGATTAAATGCTTTAGTGTGTCGTGTGTCTGTGGTGGGCATTTTGGCAGCATATTCTGAATATTTTTATGGGATTTATTTAAAAAATGAAATTATTTAACAAAGAAACGGAGCGATAACGATAAGGCTGCTACCCGGCTTGCTTACTGAGTAAAAATGAGGGCGTGCGTGCAATCAAGTGAGATGGACGATGCAACGAGCCTCTTGCGGCCTCCACGAGATTTGTCCCATCAAAAACCTCTCTTTTTGAGCTCAAAGCGCCAGCTGGCTCGTCGCACTTTTTATATAAGCTCAAAACACTAAACCAGTTACACCCACAAAAACAATCAGTTTTACTCAAAAATGTGTAAAAAGTGAAGGGTTTAATCAGCAATTACCTTAAATTAGAAGGAACGCAGAAGGTGGATGTCTATTTGGAGATTTCTGGAAGTAAAGCAACCATTATTTTGAGGCCCGATTGCTGTTAGTAAGAGGTAAGGGGCAGGCGGAGTAGAGTACGCTGTTAATTTTTAAAACGCTGTCAGTTTCATAATCTGTTTTTTGACACTTTTTAGGACAATCGATCAATTCAATCGGAATCATTCCCAGAGAGTTAGCAAGCATGGCCGATCCCAAGTATGCGAATTTACCAGGAATTGTATGTGGATAACTTGCTTTTTTTATTTCGGCTTTTGTAATTGAATTTTGCGTGCTGATATGACAAAAAGATTTATATTTATTACAGGCATATGAACAACCGGACGTGTATGAAACTGATGACTTGCCCGAAAGCGACCAATACACTGATTTCGGAGAGGTGGGGGTTTTTTTATTTAGTTTGGGCTCATTTATTGTGATTCTGCACGATGTCTGTGTTTTGTGTTAACCTTTGGTTGGGGTGTGTGTGTTTTAGCTTACTTTTTTATGTAATTTTTAGGTTGAAGAGGAGAGTCGTGAAATCGAACGAGTTCATTTAAATCCAGAAGCTGCTAGTGAACGCTTTCGAGGAAAGTATTTAGATGGAGGAAAGGTTGACTTTTCGGAAAAGTTGTCAAAAGCAAGGCGTAAAGGGTACGATGCAATTAGTCTGTGGGAGTTGGCTCCGGCTGGAGAGCCTGAAACACCTTTTCAGAAATTTCTGAGGCTGAAGGTGACTTTGAATTTTGAACTGTATTAGTCTAATTATTGTATTTAATTCTAACTTTTGAAATGTTATTTTTAAGTGCGAAGTTCAAGAACTTATTAACGAAGTTCAGACAAAAGGGATGGGCAAGGATTCCAGTGATCCTAATGTTAGTTCTGATGAAATCTTAAAGCAAGCTAATGGAATGCAAAAGCAGCTATTAGATTTAAGGCTAGACCAATCAAAACCTGCTGGCTCAGAGAATCAAGCTGCCTTAAAGAAGTATATATTTTTAAGTTCACCGATGATCATTTGAAAGAGAAAGTATGAAGATGTAATAAGGATGAACCTTTCAATGTTTGGTGTAGACAACTACAAGCTAAAATGGGCGAACTGAATGCAAGTCAGGAGGCTTCGTCCAAGAAAGGAAAGGGTGGCTCATCATCAGATGTTGAAGCTATTCAATACGAGTTGTGTATACAGTCAGGTTCTGGAAAATCCAATCAAGGCAGTCTAGTTACGGACTTGGAAAATAGAATTCAAATGTTAGAAGCTGTTTTAGGAACAGCTCAAAAAGATAAGCTTGTAAGAACTTGTATTATTTCGTAACAACCAACTGCGCCGAAAGTCGAAGTTCAGATTTAAAGAGGTCTTTGTATTTTGAATATGTGGATTATTATTTTCAGGCTTCGGTTTCTTTAAACCCTGCCAACCAAAGTGTACTAGGCTGTTTAACAGTTCTAAGTGCTAAGCTAAGTCTTTTGGAACCCTCACACATTGAATTGATTGATACTAGACTCTCCTCCGTTTTACAAAAGGTTACTAAAATATCTGAAAAGAAACTGGATGTACAAGAACTAGAAAGGACTTTGAAAGTGAGATTCAATCTTATAAACTTTGAGCTTGAAGGAGTAACATTTGAGACTAAAATTGGTTTCTGTTTGTGGTTTAGTTATCAGACCTGTATGACCTCATGGAGGAATCTTCAAGCACCATTCAGGCCTTACCTGAAATTGTGACAAGACTTAATTCATTGCAAGAATTACATAAAGATGCTAGTGAAGCTGTTAAAGAGCTTGCGGAGATCAAAAGTCTACAAGAGGCAATCGCAGGTGGAACTCTTGAGAATGACCGAATTCTAAAAGAGCTACAAGAGTTGCTCAGCGGTGCAGTTCGGAAAACTGACGGGAAACGGTGATGTATAGCCTTACGGATAATCCTCTACCCCCTTACTCTGCCTGACAGTAAAATTTTGACTTTTTAAATGTATTGCCTACTCTGCCGTTGAAAACAGAAAGCATTACATAAAAATAATTGTTTAAAAATAAGTTATTTATTGTGAAGTGTAAACTTTAATATTTATTTAATCTTTTGAATAATACTTTTTAATAATCTGAATCTGAAGCTTACATATTTTAGTGTTCTCCTTCATTTCATGCGGTCTTTAAAAATAACATAAATTGATTTTTGTAATTAACTGTTAAGCTAGTTAGTAGAAAATACTAAGGGGCTAAAAGTGCGAATGAACCGGTATCGTTGGAAGAGTAGTGTACGACTTATAAGCTTCGTTCGACGCAGCAATGTATACCGGAAGTACAAACTTTTCATTTGATTTTTTGACGACCTTAACCAGATCTTCTCCAGCGTAGGAAATTAGCGGTGATATCTCTACAGTCATATCCACTACTGGTGAAGAGTTGTTGTTGATTTCCAGATCGTTATTGTTGCAGTCTTGCTTTGGAATCTCAAATATGGCCCCAGCTTGTGCAAGATATCTTCGGTGTAGCGAGTACAGATCGTTACGACATGTCGTTGGTGTGTCTTTAGTTGCTGAGTCTGAGTTTTTCAATGGACTAAACTCATCTGCGCGAGGTACTTCCCAAACCGCAAAGTTTTTGGAAAATCGGAAGACATCGAACACAAACTTCTCAAGCTTAATCCCGTTTGGCTTTTCAGGGTTGTTCTGAACACCCTCGGAATTCACGCATGGAATCTTCTTTTTAGCAATATGATGAATAAGCGTGTCATCTAAACCGGAAGTAACCTTATCCAGAAACTCAGTTGTAAAATAGTGGTTGCAAATATTCCCAGCATTAAATAATAATCGATTGTCAGCAGGATTCAGTTTCTCAGCAGTTTTATCTGTGATTTCCGAATACTCTACTACTTGATAGTTTCCGTCAACTTTGCAAAAAACGCCTACTGCTTCTGTTGGAGTGATTTTTTCTACAACTTTAGCACCGCAATCAGCTCCTTTTTGGACGCAATAACCGATAAAAATGGGATCGGCTACTTTGACAAGAATATTATCAACGCAATAGACATGAATGTGCTTTATCCCTCTCGACTTCATGTCCTGGATGATGCCTTTGTCTCTGAGTGCCTTGTAAAGTCCCCCGTTTCCGTCCGGAGCTTTCGAAATTTTGTGTTTAGACTCCAGAATTATTTTCCCGTCGAAGTCAAAACATGGCAACATTCCTTGCTCAAATACTTTAACATTCTCAGGCTCCAAGCCGAAGAAGTGGTTGTCTTCGAAGAATAATTGAGTTGGCTCTTTGGTACCTTCACTTGTCATGATGTACCATGGTATGGAGCCGGATACTCCAGAATTGGATAAATCTTTAGACAGGGTCTGTAAACGACGAAGTCGCTCTGCTTGAAGTTGGAACAGCGTTTTTCTCGAAGGTAGTCCAACGTCGTACATGCCTTTAGGATAGTTGACCCCTAGTCTTGTTCCTTGACCTCCAGCAAGAAGCAGTAAGGCGACTTTCCCCTCACGAATGAGATTTAGGCCCACATCCTCAAAATTTTGAAGTAGAAGTGGATTTGACCTGAGAAAGGAACCACAGTTCTCTTCCGGAACAGGTTCCATCCTATCGTCTAACTTCTCATCGGTCTGGAAACAGCCTTGGGTCTGGTTAAAGAATTTAGTCACATCTTCTATATTGATTTGCCTAATTTCTTGCAGGAGATTGGACTTTTCTTCAGGGCTTAGTGAGTCCCAAAATTGTAAAAGATGTTCTTGTCCATTCTTGGAAAGATGAGTTTTTAGCTGTTCGAATTCAGATGTCATTTTATTAATTGTACAAAATACAATATGAAAAGAAATCAATGAAAGGTCAGGGCCAGATAGGCAAAAGCTCAAGGTGGAATGGTGAATAATTCCAGTTCATTTAATAGTTTCATGGTTTAATTGAAAAGTTATCGAAAATTTACGAATTACGTGTTTATCAAATATTGATTGATTAGTTTTTATTAATGGACATGGAATCGTAGGAAAGACTCGTGAAAGGTATTACGTACGTAGGTCTTATTTCTTGTGTCATACTTAATTGCGTTTATTTGAGGCAGATATCATACGTATGCTCTGCTCACAATTATCAATTTTATGATATTAGGATGAGGTAACTGATTTGGAAGTACATCTTATTTTCTAATTAAAATGACAACTGCTGGGATTGTGTAAGTGAAGTGGTTGGAATTGACAGTTTCATCATCCTGCCTAACTGAATGCTCTAAAAATTTAAAGTAAAGCAATTGCAAATAAAATCCGAAGAAAATATGCAGTATAATAGTGTGCAAACCGTGTATTCAAATTGCGGTTTGAGTATGTTAAAGTTAGAAAACAAAGGAGTGGTTATGACTTCAAGATAGTAAACGACTCTTGACGAGGCTTCTACAGTAGAAGAATCTTATAATTATAATTCTACCATGCCATTCAAACACTCTCAGTGACATCGGACACTTGAGAATTCAATAAATAACTCAATTAAAATTCCAGTTTAGTTATCGCGTCCCAATAACGATTAAGATACGTGGACCTTGGACTTGCGTCAAATTTCAACTTAGTATGGACGTAAGTAGATGCATGAAATGACGCCTTATCTTGGCTGCATAGTTGTGGTTGTAGTCGTTTATTACTTGCATTAGCATTCTACGTAACGTAACCGGGCGTCACTCTTACTATCAGTATTGCTATCTAGCAAGCACTTATCGTTTTATAACTGATGACTCCGGTTCTTGACGCCCTTAAATGCTAAAGAGAACTGTTGATTCAATAGCTAGCAGTTCATGAAAGGATCTCAAAAGCATATATCGGGAAATGGTTAGCATTTTTTGGAGGTACGACGAATATCAAATGCTGAATGGGAATTTCCATAATTTTTCAAATGATAGCTTTTGATACAGAGCTATTCTACGCACATACGAAAAAGACAACTGATAGACGCTTATGTAACTGACAGTAGTCAGTTTCATTGAACTTAGTTCCTGCATCGGCTTTCTCTACCAAGAACTAGTTGAAATTAACCTTCCTGGTATTGGATGTCGTACAGTAGTAAATACATAATGCAGAGTACTTTTCTTACCATTTGTTTTGCGGTATTCATCTTCGATTTGGTTTTATAGGATGATCTTCCTTCCACCGAAATGTTTACAACTGCAAGCCTCGCCTGCAACTCTTATATGACCGCTTTTAATGAAGCTTAGACAGAGTGGTAAATAGATATCCAAAACTACTTACAACTGTTAAAGGAATGAAGTACTTAGCTAATAAAACTGTGTTTATCAGAGTAGTACTACCCCTAACTTCAACTGTTGACTGATGTGGGTTCCTTTAGTAGTTTATCTGAAATTCTAACCTCTAGGTCAGATTTGTCATTCAACACCCACGAACTTCATTCATTCGTGGAAACTGACTTTGTAATTTTTATGAATAACACATTCAAGAATCAATCAAATCCTTTTAGAATGGAGTAATAATAATTTGTTGTTTATTCTTATGTGTATTGAAAAAAAACAGATTTTTCCCGAGAATGTAAAATGTATTTTTCTAATGCTAATCAACATCCCACTAGATTCTAGGAACAAAGCTTTGGAATTTTTCAGTTTGCATTGGTATATAAACATGCTAAATATCCGTTTTAAAGATATTCTATCTCCACAATACGTCTACTCTTACAGATCTTTCTTTCTATTACACAAGCCAAGGAAACTTTTCACCATAAATACTTGAATATTTCCAAATTTGTTTGAACCTTTTGTAAAAAAAATGCAGAAAGTTGCTACAATCGTATTTACTCTTTTTGCAGTCATTTTTATATTCGAAAATGTCAATGAGAGCTCAGGCACGCCCATTTCAGCTTCTGGCGTAACGACTTCCACAAAGTCTTGTAAGTTTTCAAAAGCTAGCATCAATCGTTTGAAGCTTGCTATGGGAAGGGAGATTACCGCATTAGTAATGATGTTTTTTTAATTATTAAATATTGAATTTTCATTTCCAGCTCGCTGCTTCCTTATCCCTCCTGGTCGACCTTCCAGTGGAATTTCTATGTGTCAAGCGTTTTACCAAGAGTGGTTTTACATCGGGGGCTCATGTTCCAAAAGGAGTTACAGCGCGTGCAGTTCCATTGGAGGTTTCCCAACGGAAAGTGAATGTGGCATTAACTGTTCTAACTAAGACGGCCTAGTTGTTATCATTTGGTTATCGACGGTGGATATCGATATTACATATTAATGTTCTAGCTTTATGTTTGTATTTGATTTTAATTTTGGGCAGCTAACCAAATAAATGCACTTGATGAATGTGCTTTTGAAATGAAAAACAGCATGCTCATTCAAAGGATGGGCATTATTTTGTAGTTAACGTGCAGAGATGCATGGATCTAAATATGTCTTAGTTAATGAATGACGCTCGTATTAAGATAAGTTAAAGCTAGTGCATAAAATAGTACAGATTTCTTGTACAAGAACTTGGATGATTAGACACATATATATCCTCGTAACCACACGCATAGTAAAATTAGTGACGTCTTATGATATGAAATAAACGCCACTTCCAATGCTAAGTGTAAGCATAATAAACTTTATTCTGAAATAATAAAACGGGACACTTTAGTAGGAATTAAATCAGTTAACATGTCATGTCAGTAACGGGATAACGCTGAGCCAGTCTTTCAGACTTTTGAGTTTCTCAGAACTTAACCTAATAAAATAGTTGTCAGTTTAAAAATAAAATAAAGAATGAGAGGTCCATACATTCGGAGATTTAAACCAGTCGGACTAGTTACAGTAGCTGTAATATTTTGGATTGTACTGTTGCATGAAAGTGCGGCCATGCCATGGCCTTTTTTGTCTGCTTGGAGATCTTCGCTCCCCGGTAAGTGCCACAGTGAATAGAGCAATTTATAGTAAGTTAAAAGTCATAAATAAACTGCAGACAACGCAACTGTTTTAAACTTTATTATATGATATTTCTATTGTATTTCAGCAAAATGCACTACAGATCCCCATTTTCATTCCGACTCTCATCCTCCACGGGTATCTTGTGCCCTTCATTTCCACGAATGGTTTTACAAAGATGGGAAATGCTTTGATGCTACATACTCTGGATGCAATTCAGTAGGGGGATTTCCTTCCGAAGAAAGCTGCGAGGCAACTTGTAAAGACCATTGGTAAATTACAGAATCAACAGAATCGTAGACTAAAACTATTTTAATATTAAAAAAGCGAGTTGGTGCGACTGCGATTTATGTTCTTAAGTTACATCTTTTTATCTTTTAATAGTTTCGTATGCTAAACATTTTTATACGGATATATTTATCCAGTAAATTATTTCGTAAATAATTTGACAGTGTGTACAATGCAATTTGTAAGCAATTAAGTTCACTAATGAGACAGAGATCCTTATAGTTGTTCAATAATAATCTGTAACCACTATATTAATGTCGCACCGTTTTTTGCATAGCAGAAATGAAAGCAGACTACCAATCTATCTATCTACAACTGCCAATAATGCTTTAACTGCTGGCTGAACCAGGGGCCAACCACTTAGGAGTGGGGAATTAATGTATGTCCTGCTTTCGTATGCTTCCTATCATAACTAAGCATTTATTCTGTTTTAAGCTCTGACCTGATTTAACTGACCTGATTTAATGCTGCATGGAAAGTAAAGTTGACTTTGTTTTATTTTAATTGATTCCATTTTTATTGCGCATAATTGATTTTTATAACTAACTAAATCCGAATAAAGCAATCGATGAATGAATCAAGTAGGCAAAATTAACCCCTTCTCCAACCAAATGCTCTTTTAACCGTTCTGCCAGCTCCCATTGCAATTATTACAACTTCCACGAACCCATTTACCATTATCATTCTTCTACCCAGAAGTATTTCGATAGTGCAAGCAAAAAACGCACACCCCATACAGAACAGACATAATGTAAGGATCGCTGTTACAAGTCGTTTATCGACAGAGCTATTATTTAGACCCGCAAGTACTTTAGCTTTCCCTGTTACCTTGTACTTTCTCTTAAACTCTCCCCAATAGCGCATTAATCCCGATTCCACAAAAGTTGACACTTTTCTATCAACCTGATCGGTCCAGGGAAAGTCCCTGTCGTATCCCAGAACAGTAAACTTCATTGCTCCAACCTCTTCAAATAGTAGTTTCCTATTGTTTTTTGCAAAATTGGCGTAGAATGCCATTTGTGTAAAGAGTTTGAAAATCCCGAGACAAATCATAAAGATGTTTGGATCCGAATTGTTCAATACTTTCTGAAGACAGTCATCTTCGGAAGTTACTACGGTCATCTCATTTAGCAGAGCGTCAAAAGTTGACTCAAATACGCCTCCAGGGTCATTTTGCTTTACAACGTTATTGTAATATTTCCATACTGCGGGTACAGTGGTGCTTACCAGTTGGACGTTGCTTTTAGTTCCGTCTTCATTTTCAACTCCAAGTATCGCTGCTTCGACCACGTCCTTTAAAGAGTGAAGACGGAAGGATTGAATTGGTTTGGAGATGTTTGTTAAAGCGTTGAGCTTCCAAAACCAGAGGGTTGCCACACCACAGAATCCCATGGATGTTAGTATAATGGTTGAGGATATGCTGTACTTTTTTAGTCGGATATCGGGAAATGGGATTTGTTGCAGAAAAATGTGAAAGATTCTCCAGACTGAGTCAAAATATTTTGACCTAAAAATTGACAAACGCTTCTTGAGAATGGTTCTGGCTTGGATCCGATTTAGTTATGCGGGGATTAGTTTTTTTAGAAATTTTTACCACAGCCTAACGCACCTAACATAAAGGCTAGGTTTACACGGTCAGGTTATATAAAGTAAGATTGTTTTAAAACCTTAAATTTGTAAACTCACCCCGCATACCAAAATGGAACTTTAGTTTGTATACTTACACAGTCAATTTCCGGTCATAGAACTTCCAACTATTCCTCTTAGTTGGACGGGGTAGCCGTCTTCTAGAAAACATATCCCATCGTCTCGACAATACCATCATACAGCAGAGGCTTATAAAAAGGAAGTCGAAAGCGATACTGGCCCTCTCTCCTAAGACGTTTGAAAATATAGATCTAAGAACGGTAGGTACGACTTTGCGGTAGACAATCACCGAAGTCTGGTAATCATACGGGACCGATGGATGAATCAAATTGGAATGAAAAATCTCATCCAATGAAAGAGACGATGAAATAGATAAAGGGGCTTTTCCCAGGACATTGTGCAGCTGAATATTATACTCATGACCCAAAGGTATCGCTGGGAATGTGGCCGTGTCATAGGTCATATTGAGACTTTTGCATATCTGTCGCATAAGCTTGAAGACGGGTAAAGGGTCGTAAGAGCTCCATTTGGTTCCGAATAGCACCCGCAGATCCTCAACCACACTTGGAACCATGATATTGGCAGGGGCCCTGTGAAAATTTTTATTGAATGAGGGGAACATTTCAGAATATTTTCTAAAGCCTTGGAGTTTGTTGTAACCTCCTACAAGGACGAGGGGTCGTTCAAGCCGATTATCGTTATTCTGAGGACAGTGAGGACAGAAAGAGTACACAAGTAGTCGCAGGGCTTTTCCATGACTTTGGGTTAGAATTATTTCCATTTTTTGAGGCAGAAATTGCAAGCTAAGGTCCATTAGCAGAAGAGGTTTTGGGTCCGAACGAAGAAAAAGGGTTTCGATGTTGATAAAGAGGCATTTTGCGTATCGGAACGGTTTTGGGTGCATTTGTTGCTTAATAGTTTCCAAATATTGGGGTAAAGCGTTTAGGTAGTCCACTTCGATTATGAAAAGTGGACAGTCACTTTCTGAATGTTTGACAGTACCTTCTCTAGGATGGAAATGAACTGAGTCATTGAAAGATTTGTCAACAACGGTCTGATTTAAGTCAATATTTACCAATGTTATCGGCAGGGTATGTATTTGGGAAAGTTCGTATAAGAACTGATCTTTCTCTGAGGCAAAGGACCCTTCAGAACTCAATAACGTTATGGAACAGTTAAGGAAATGTTCCTGGATTAGAAGCAGGGATAGCGAGTAAAACTGTGAGATTACTGCGGATCTGGGGAATTGGTCTTCATTTGTAGAGTTATTCGTCGTGTGTACTATTTGTAAATGGCAAATCAAGATTAAGAAAAGTTTTATCATCCTTATAAACATTTTAACCTGCCAAAAGGTCTGAATAGAATGCTACTGACTACTTGCTCACTTGAACTGTGGAATTTTGGAAACTGTTTCTCACTTTTTAATCATATTTTCAGTTTCTCATAATTTGCATATTTGAATCGGTGAATATCGGGGAATAAATTCCCTAAATATCTCGATTCTCAATCATGGATTTTTTTTCAATCATTTCTTTTCTCATCATGAATAGTAATTCCAGTTATGCATTTATGGACTGGATATAACAATTCGTCTACAACTTGCCAATCCTATGTTTCTTGTCCTGAAAGATCAGGAACAGCTTTTAT
The DNA here is from genome assembly GCA_034682405.1 of Hydroisotoma schaefferi. Lineage (NCBI taxonomy): Eukaryota > Metazoa > Arthropoda > Collembola > Entomobryomorpha > Isotomidae > Hydroisotoma > Hydroisotoma schaefferi. The sequence continues at coordinate 14,166 of JAQFZX010001803.1, read as the reverse complement.
TCCTGGAAACTCATTTATTTCCAAAAGTTGAAAGCAAAAGAACTTTCTCAAGCACTAAGCAAATGTATTAAATATGCTACCGGACCGCATATTGAGTTTCTTTATAATTCAATTAAATTGTGGTTTACTATGCATAAAGAATGTGTAATTAGATTTAGATAAGGTAATTGAACCATGATTGATAGCATTTGGTAATATTATTGCATATCCAAGTCCAACCTTCGAAAGGTTCCAAAATTGGTGAACCGGATTGATAATGATTTTCCATCGCGTGACAAAAGCCTTGTTTGGCTATTACGAAATTACGATTGTTATGAATAAACCCAAATTCATTATCTGGCCAATTATTATCCACTACTTTTTTTTAACTTTTACTGAGATTTATCTCAAGTTCATTATGGTAACAGGATAACATGATTAATGACAATTATTATTAATAACTTGTGAACCGAATTCCAAATTGTAAAAAATACGCAAATAAAAAAGGTTGATAAATTCATATGATATGTGATGATATCTTTGACTTCTTTTGTACTGAAGCTCAATAACCTTTAAAATAATTAAACCTTCAATTAAAATTAAGCAATTTCCACTTTTCTCTTTTCCCAATATGGATTTATTGGGTTTGACGGTTTTGTTCCTTTGCTTGGTTTTGAAGTTGGATTCTTTAGTGATTCCGAAACCTAGTTTATCTAAACATCCCGTTTTAATTGTAGTCTCGTTCGATGGCTTCAGGTTTGACTACATGTCTAAAGTGGACACGCCTAATCTCAAGAATTTGATCGACAGTGGAGTTACAGTCCCTTACATGACAGCTCAATTTCCAACCAATACCTTTCCTAATCATCAGTCAATTGCTACAGGGCTACTTCCTGATTCTCACGGTGTCACTGATAATAGTTTATATGATCCCTTACTTGGAAAAGTTTTAAGTGGGTTTAGCGACGACCCCCAATTCTGGAATTATCATCCTGATATTACTCCAATTTGGGTTAAAATAAAATAAAACAAGTACACGGACTTTATTGTACACGAACGCTATCGCGCAATTCTAGATCTGAAACGCTTTCTATTCCCAGATCCAAAATGAGCAAGCTGGAAAGGAGCGATACAGCGGATGCTACATGTGGCCAGGCTCTTCGCAGGGATACGGCTTGAACGGGTCCTTATTTCCAAAATATCACATACCGTGGGGAGACCGAACAGTTACCTGGGAAGATCGAGTTGACACGGCGATTTCCTGGATAACCGACCCAAATTATCCAGCCAATATGGTTTTCTTGTACTTCAGCGAACCCGATTCCACAGGTCACGCTTATGGAGCGGATAGTCCGGAAATACTAGATGAAATACTACGTACAGACAACCGGACGGGCTATCTTGTCAACAAGCTTGAAGAAGTCAAAGTCTTTGAGCATGTTAATTTAATCATTTTGAGTGACCATGGAATGATAACTGTACCGAAAAAAAATATTATCAATGTGACCGCAATGCTGGAGGGCAGAGTGGATAACTCAACGTACAAAATATATGGAAGCAGTCCACTTTATCAATTCGATGCTGACGATAAAACGATAGAATTACTCCAGGGAATTTTCAAGGAATATACCGACAGTAACCCTAACTTTAGGGCGGTTTCTAGCGATGTCGCATCCGAGAGTGGTCTAAGATATGGAAAAAATCGCCGCGTAATGGATTTACTCCTTATTGCTGGTGCGGGTTTTGGTTTCGACGATGTCACCAAAAGGTTGAATAATATCACCGGAGTTACTGGAATTCATGGATATGATGGATTAGTGACAAATATGCGAGCATTTTTTGTAGCTAGAGGACCCTTATTTCACACCAATCGCATTTTACAAGAGGCTTTCGAAAATATGGATTTGTTTCCACTATTTTGTGAAATTATGGACATTGACTGTACTCCTAATAACGGAACTCTGCGTGTAGTAATTCAGAGTTTAATTACTTTTTCAGAACGTGAAGGTCAACATGATGGTGGTGGTAGTGGTAATGATCAAGGATCCTCAAGCAGGTTTACTAGTAGTAGTCTCTTAGTAGTAATAGTACTTTGCTTACTTTATACACAGCGAGCTCTGTTTCAAAATTGTATGAGTTTTTTTCAATGATCGCAATAAAAATTGAACCTGTATCTGACAAAATTAGTAGAACTCATTTGACGTAAGCGTGTTTTTGTTAAGAATTTTCAAGACATAGGAAGGAAATTAGCACATTTATTACTTTAGTGCGTCGGATATAAAAAAAATATTTCAAAACACCTGGAAAAACTGATATCATTCAACACATCAAAACTATATTCTGGATGTAAAAAGAGGTTCAACATAAGTAGCATCATTAATTTTGAAATAATGAAGAATTTAACCTCATCTAAATCCAAAAGGGATGGAAAAAACTGTGCATCCATTTTACATTATCATACCAAAAGCTTTTGTGAAGGTTTCAGAGAGCCATGCTATTCAAGATATTTAACATTCCAAGGGATTGGGAATTGAAATCCAACAAACTGGAGTCGTTCAGCTTTCCAGTAGGAGTTCACCTTTTCTTAGCTGTACAAACAATCATAATAATTAATTAGATTAATACAGGGGAAAGAAGATAAGCCAAAAGAAACCCCATATTAAAATACAGTCCCATTTTTACTATTTATTACTTCCGAATGATTTTGTGGGTATGAATGTCTGAAATATTAAAATCTAGGCACCTCAGTAAAAAAATCGCATTTTTAGGATATGGATTAACTATTGATTGCAATAATAGGAACACTGCTCGTTTTAATTACATCTAACTGTACGTAGTTGCATAGCACCATTCACCTTAAGGTCAATATGATTTATAAAAAGACTAGTAAAAACAGGAAGCACTACAAATATCTGCTTTGACTTGCTGTAGTTGAATTTATCTACATTTTGACTAGATTTCTAACATTTCTACTGAAACGCAATCCTACACATGGACTAAGGACGCGAATTCGAAACAGCTTCTAAGGGGTAAAGACGTTGCGAAAAAGTAATCAGCGATTAAATGAATAAGAGTGCGCACTTTTGATATTGGTCTTGATTGGTCCTGGTCCTTTAGGAGCTATACAAAAAAATAAAAACAATTGTAAATGTTTTAACAGTTAAAACACATTCAATCAATTCTCAATGTCAAGTAAAAAGATACCTTGCGTGGGTACAGAAGTAGGAGTAGACGTCTGCCGAGTTAGCTGTGGACCCGGACTATTTTTGAAAGCTTTTCCAGTAGCAAGAGACAATACCAGTTCCTGAGTATCCGAAATAGAATATGTTGGAGGGATTCCCCCTCGCTCAGACGCTTCCCAATCTTCTCGAGCTGAATTTATCAAGTCAACAACATGATTGGCCATCTTATTTAGAGCTGCAGTTTGCTTCTAAAAATGTTGATTCAATTTAGCTTTAGCTGCATAAGCGAGGTTTTATTTTAACAATAAAAAACTGAATTAAACTGTTACGGTTATCGTATCAGGATTCGCCAAAGTAGCCCTCATTTCAACAGTACTATGTTTAGCCTCAGCTTCAGGCACAGGTTTTGTCCTTAAATAGTCTGGAACAACCTTTTGAGATAACAATTTGTAATTAATTCAATAACTATCGCTCAAAGATTTCGAATACTTCGATATTTCTTAAGCACCTCATGATTAAAGCAAGGTAGCCGGCCCTCAGTGCTCCCAATAAGAGCCTGATCCGGTTCCTGGCTTAGGGAAAGTGGCAAAACGGTCAAGGCCTTTAGGGAAGGTACTTTATCCGACCTTAAAAGCCTCATCAGTGTATTCATCTACAGGAATAAAAAAATTTTAAACTTTAACAGAGACCCTGAGGCTCTATTTCACATATTTTTAACCCCTTCAAGAGCCATAATATAATACCTGTCCAGAAATAACGGAAAAAGCGTCCAGGAACTCGGGGAAAGATATGTTCTGAGAGTCATGGTCAAGTTTGAACATCAAAGAGGTCAAGGACGTCTTCATCTCGTTGACCCTTTGAATCATGACCTCGGTGGCCATTTCCAGTAGTTTTTCCTCACGGCTGCTCATCTTGCTTTCCTTGGGCTTTTAAATAGATAATATATTATTTATTTAATAAAAAACCTTCATGATATCCTTAAAAAAGAGCCACACCCACTTTATCATTTATTATGTGCGACTACGAAAAGTATTTTTTTTAGGAAATATTTGACAAATGTGTCGCCGTTTAGACGAAATGTGCAGGCTACAATTATTATTCCATTATGAAAGGTACCAGGTACGATTGTGCTGGTCAATAAGTTTACAGCTTAAGCTTTACCTTATCTTCGATAAGCCCCTATCCTTTCCAAATCCAACTGGAGTGTTGAGTGGGTCCGGCTGGGGGTGTGCCGTGTAAAGATAACAACAAAACAATTTGTTGCTTGTTATTTACTTGTTAGAACTTTATTCATAAACGTAGCCGCTGATGGTGGTGGCTAGTTGGTGGATGCTTCTATGATGTTTGTTTGGCAATGCTAACTTCTTGCAATCGAGAGAATGCATGGACAAATCGCTAGTTTTTTTTAATATTTGCAGAAAAGGTACCGTATTTCCCGAAATAATGCCCCTGGGGAATTATTAATTCGAAGGAAAAATTGGAAATTCTATTAACATGGACAAGATAGGGCAAATTCCTAATTTTAATATGGAAAGGTAGTAGTAAAAGGCAGTATACCCAGGGGGGGGTTCTATTTCGGGGGGCATTATTTTGGAAAATGCAGTATTTCTGCCTGTTGATAAGAATATGCTAATTAATATAGTAACTGGAAGGGTCTTTATTATTTATTTATAATTTTTGTCTTAGTTATTTTAGATGGATTATGCATGCAAAAACATTCGTCCAGATCCCGATGATGTTATTGAGCATTTTATTTGTTGTATGAGAGTGATCCGGTTCCGGTAACGCTTTTGATTCCCTGAGCTTTACGGTCCAAAATTAGGAAAAAGTACTCCAGTTCGGAAATGACATCTTCGGCAAGGTCTGTGCAATGGACAGCGTTCTGAATCTTGTTTAAACCATGTTTAGCACGAATAGTCCCAGGTCTCACTGTCCTAGCGAGATCCTTAAAGATGTCATGTACTTTTTTAGAGGAATTCTTTTAATATAAAGTATCATGCTAAGTTTGTCCAAAAGTACCGAGTCGGATGGGCCACAAATACAGCGGAACATCTCCGCAGTATTCTCATGACAAGAGGCTAACTCCACGACCATGCATGGTCCGACTGAGAGCTCGTCTACCATTTCCTACGTTTGTGATTTAGATAAATGTTAATTTTTAGGTTAATTGGGTTAATTAAGGGTTGATCTATGACATTTTCGTACCAAGAACTCTGCCTCTGCATATATTCTTTTGTAGAGCTCGTAAAACTCAACGACTTGCCGTTTATTTAACCAGTAAACGCCCATTCCAATTATTTGAAAGCCGCTTCCCACGATATCCGACAGCGTTTTTCCAGCTCTTCCTTTAATAAAGATAAGGATAGTTTAATATATTTAATTGGACAGGGTTTACAGACTTTTCTCCTGAATGCAGTTATATCTCATTTTTGAAATAAATTATTGCATACCTTCTCGCATAATATGTGGCTTTATTATGCAACAAGTTGTGCAACCGTTTATTAAAGAATAACTCGGCAAGTTGCATCCAGGATGTTCGGAAAAAAATTTGCTAGCGAGCTGTAAAAATTGGAGGTTTTGTTTGATAAGCCATGCCATAATTTTACATTGCTATACAGTTTAAAGATGTGTCTTGCCTGGATGGCACAATCTGAAGTTTCGGAGTAGAAGAATCCATTTCTTAGCGGATCTTTTCCATACAACGCTCGAAGCGATTGATGGTACTTTAACATGGCTTCCTTAGGATCTAGATTGAATCCTATTAGATTTGTAAGCTTTTCTAAGGCGTTCTCGGCCATCAGAAGAAACGCTGCTACGGGTTTACCATCTAAACTTTGTACGGCTTCACTGCAATAGGTTATGATAAATTGTATTTGAATGTAAGATTTAAAAAATTAATTCGAAGCTAAAACCTACATGAAGTTCTCTTTCTCTTTGTAATCGTCACTGTATTCATAGGCCATTTTTTGAGGCATTATAGCAATTTTTCCCCGCAAGATCCTGAAGCATTTCTCAAGTCGGTGGATTATATTTGGAAGGTTTTCCATCGCTTCTGGTCTGACGAGTACGAAAGCTCTGGAGATTTTGAGAATATGTCCAGTTAAATGGTTGTTTGGTTGTGTAATTTCAAACAAAACTTTAATTTTTTTTAAACCTTTCACATTTCGGATTGCAGTACTGCCTCGTAAAGTCATCTCCGTAGTCTAAAATCACGATTTGCCTTGTCAGGATGAGTAATTTATTTCCTAGGAAGAGCTCAGTCTTCTTTACCGTATCGATCCTCATTCTTCTCAAGAAGTGTTGATGCCTGTCAATGTCTCTCTAAAGGTGGTTGTAATGAATGTGTTCCATAGGTTATGTTAAATTCTTTTTTAAAATCTTATGAATAAGGAAGGTTTGCTTAGTTAAAGTTCAACATGCCAGTTCTACAGTATCATCAAAGTCATAGTAGTTTAGTAGGAATCGTTTTTCCAATTCTGCATTTTCCATGTACCATTGAACAATGAAGGTGAGTTGGAATGGAGCTTCCTGTACGCATGGGAGTTATGTTTTACATGTTAGTGACTAAGGGAAATGTTTAGTGAAATTAGATAAGTTTTATTTTGAAGATACCATTCGAAATGGAGCCTTGTACCCAATGCCATCGCAAGGCACACTAACAGGTACTACGTCCGATAAGTCGAGATAATTTCCGGAGGTTTTACCTTGAGGGGAACACATTTTTTAAATGTACACAAAATGAAGCAAATGCAAGTTCAGCAGAGATTTTTTCCAGTTGAGTTCCCAGCCTGGATTTCAGATTACAAGTCGAAAGCTGAATTATTTCATGTGTTTCGGAATTTGTGGAAACTTTCATGCATGCTGTTGAAGGAACCAATGGAAACTATAAGTCCCCTTTTTATCAGATTTTTCTTAAAATCTGCAATCTACATACAACCAAAGTGTCCATAAATCTTGCCTACAACCAGAAAAGGCCTGAAAATGAAGGTCAATGAATATATATTGAATATTTGCATGCATAAATAAACATTATTTCTTGCTGGTGAAGGTCGCTAGTAAAAAGTATATGATAGGCTGTAAAATTGCAGTGTTGTTTCAGTTCGGAAGTTTATGTACAGCTGCATAATAGAAACAAGCTTAAAAGTGTAGCTAACTAGCTGAGATTGGCTAGAGATATGAAACGCTTCAAATCCCTAAGGTTCTGCAAAAACGTATCGCTGCCTTTTTAATGTAAAGTACAACGTAACGGGTACGATGGATTTTCAGAAAACGGTTTTCAAAATGAATTCTAGCATTTGTGTATTTTGTATTAAAATTCCATGGATAGTTTACAGACTGCAGAGTGGAGAGCAAAGGTAGAATAATTGCTTTAAAGCGGATTATTATAACGATCCTTTGCACACATTTCCAAACCAATAATCCAGATTTTGGGCTGCAGCCAAATTTCTATAATTAGGGATTTGGTCATCATTAACTATAGCAGTCTCAATTCTCGAGTTTATATTCATCAGTCATCCCCAACAAATCGGTGACAGCTTCTCGGACGATAAAAGTTTCTCTTTACCTCTAGAAATTCGTATAATTTGTTTTCACTTGACATTCTTGCTGTAAAAAATATCTATCTGCAAATGTATGCAGGTAACGAAGTAAAGCGATGGAATGCATGCTCTAAGCAAATCTTAACTAATCAAATTGTACTTTTGTAAGTTATTTTAACTCAAGAAAGTAAGAAAATGGAAAATGAAAATATAACCGATTTGGACGTTTTATAAAACGCATAAGTTTTGGTAGTTGCGTTTAAAATAATACACACACATTATGAATGAGTACTCTTTCTAACTTTGGTAGTCAGCAACCATGTACAACACCTTAACCTGCAATTACTCAACTGCGCTACATTACGCGTTAATTAATTGTGTAGAAAAACTCCTAAAAGAATGATGGATCATACAAATGTAAAATAATAACAAAAAGCCCCGAAGCTATTATTTTTCGTACTGTTTTCAGACTTTATTTTTGTTAAAATAAATTATGACAAAACCTTGATTAATAATATATCATTAATTGTAAATGCGGAAGGGTAAATGTACGTTTGAGTGGCAGTAGATCTCCAGCAATTATTTTATGTTCGGCGTTTACTTTCCCAAAAGGATTTTTCTGGAGGCTCCCATATTCTGTCCAGCTTGGGAAGCTCCCTTATTACTTCCTGCCTGGAGACCAATGACAGTCTTTCCGGCTTGGAGAACTTCCTCACTGAAGTCACGCTTGTTCTCTTCAGATGGTCGGGGACCTAACCATGGTCCTTGCCATTCGGGGTGCAAGTATGTCTACGAACAAGGAATTATAATTAATTGTATGCAAAATTTCAGGGAATTAAAATACTTTTCATTCTGTGAATAAAACGCTTCAACGCATTTCTAAGTTTACCTGCCGTCCCAAGGAAAAAATGCAGGCTGTTACTGCAGCGATGTCTTTCTTTTCATAGAGATCTACCGTAGGGAATATGTCCCCTCTGGAAACCCCGTAAGTCTCGCTTGCTTTTAGGAAGCTGAAAAATGTACGCTACAGTTAGTTTTGATGTAACAGGAATACACGGTAAAAATGTACGTCTACGTTTCTGGTAACTTTTAATGCATAAATCAAAAAATGGGGTTAGAGAAGGCTTACTTTGTGATATTTTCCATCATCTTAAACTGTCCTCCGGTGCTGTTGATCTTGTTAATGGAGCCTGGTTTCAATTTGTTCATAAGTTTGCAAAGAACCTGACCATCCCTTAGAACATCTTCGTAGGCATTTCCTGCTGGGAATTTTTCTCCTAAAATGGATTCAATCCATTCCTGAGCCTCTCGCTCCTGTCCCAAATCCCGTTTGCTGAGGGTCTGTAAATTTTTTAAAAGATTTTTTTAAGTTTTTGATCTATAAAGTAAATTCCGCTTTTGTTTGTATAAGGTTTTTTTAAATGGTTGAGAAACTAACAACCAACCTTAGCTTTGACTTGTCTGTCCAACGCCATTGTGTAGTTGTTTGAGAGATGACGTGTTGAGGGAACGTTTCTTATATTTTATTTAATGTCTTGAAGCTGTAGGAGCTTTATCACAACTGTGATTTCAAACGAGATGGGGAGAATCTTTTATAGGAAGTTGGTCCAGATGAAATGTCCGATTTCGGGGGCTTCCTATTCCTCCCACGAATTTTATGCGTGGAAATATCACTGAACTGTTAGGCAAGCCAAGTACCAAAAAGTACATACATTATCGCCCCCACAGTTCTAAACTCAAGTCAACATGTTGCTCATGCACATGGGAACTTATCCGCTTATCGGATCGGTGGCTTGTTCTGGTATCTGGCAAATCATTTCATATTCCTTGCTCAAGAATGTTCTTTATAGTCTAGTAAATAGTTAGAAAGCGCTGATATAAAATATAAGGAAGATGTTTAGTAAAAGTCTCCCTTTACGCCTACACCCGATGATTTAAAATTATCTAAAATTATCTCATCGGATGATTCAACTTCTCGGTTAAGTGATGTGCATTTCTGCTTACTTAGAAAAGTAGGAAATGCTTCTCTTCCTCTGTAATATTTCAAGGGGTATGGGTATAACATAGCTTATGTATCCATTTTTCTCTGTACTTAATCGCTAATAGGTCGCTTGCACCTACTTACAATGTTACAAATATTAACTTGGCAACTTGACATTGCCCTTCTAGGCCGAAGGTGGATTGATGGTTGTCCTGATTTCTCGGGTTTATTACAAGAGACGACTCATCCTTCGTAACCACACAGTTTTATTTAAGCCTGTATAACCCTCTTTATGGGAATCGTCATGTCAAGTTAACTTTTTGTGGCCTCTTCCTTGTTGAAGCATGCATAGCCTTGAACTGATTTCAAGAAATGTTTCACATGAAAAATAGACATGAGTGGCTTCTTTTATGCATGGTGTGAATGCATGATCTATGGAACATTTCTTTTTAAGAAATTGCTCGTCCATATGGCATATTTTGTTTAGAAAAATGTAAAACGCTGTAGACATATTGCTGCTTGTTTAAGTAATTGATTTGGCTTGTTCAAACAAGCGTTGAACCAAGGTGGTCAAATTTAATGTATCTAAAGGTGGGCCCACTTCAGCAGTTTAGTGCTATGGCTATATGGGAAACTTGTTTATCACGGTCAAAATTTGACATTAAATTTGACCACCTTGCGTTGAACGACAAATGCGAAGTTTTCTACCCAAAATTATCACGCTCTTCTGTCTACTGGCTAAATGGTCTGAAGGGTTACCATGTAGATTTACTAATAATCTCAGAAAGAAATGCACCCGCAAAGACATGAATAAAAGCTATTGAGTTTCATAGGTTATATTAGAGAACAAATTTTTTTTAGTTTTGAGTAATTTTTGTAATTCTTCATTAGAGTTTGATATTGGAATGGAGTTAGCCTGAAAAATTCTTTGTAAAAAGGGATCAGTTCGTTTAAAGAAATGGTAGAGCCAGGGTCTGTACATTGGATTCCCGTTGGATTGGCCATAATCTACCCCTTTACCTTTCTGTTAACGTAAATAATGAAAACCTTATACATGTAGAATGCATTTTACAACTATGTGGGCTAAAAAGCAGTGATATTGATTATTTTAGCTTTGCAATAGGAGTTGCTTGCGACCACATTAAGCCTGTCTTCAGCTATATTTCTGATACTGGAACTGAGCCTCCTGAAATGAATGTTTTTGCCCAACTTGTTAATATAGGATGCTTATTTTGTGAGTTTTTGCTTATAATGCTTTTGAAAACCTTAAAATTCTGACCAAAAATCCGTTATGTCCTTTCTAATTTTGAATGGCTTTAGACGGAGGAACGGTCTACCTTCGATACAAACAAGTAGAGGAATACTTCCGTTGGAGATACAAAAAGGACATGTATGTTTCAAATAATGTTAGCTTAGTAGTGGGGATGGGTTCTGTTCTAGGGATAAGCATCGTAGCAAACTTCCAAGAAAATAAAGTCATCTCGGTTCATCTGATGGGGGCCTTTTTGACCTTTGTCTGTGGAAGCGTCTGGTGCTGCTTTCAGGTTATTCATAAGAAATTTCTTATTTTGCAACTTGTACTACTATTGATTGATTGATTTATTGCAAGTTTTACTTTCTTTTTCAAACTACAGAGTTACTTCACATTTAAGCTCCTACCACATTTCGCCTCGTTAAATTTAGCCTACATGAGATTAGTAATCTCCATCCTTGGTCTGGTTTTCTATTTTGGATGTCAAGTAACGGCCATCCTAGCTATTTACAAGTTTAAAGGTTGGTTTCTATTCATATACGGTTATAAAGAATTTGCTTCCAAATGGTATCGGACTGCTTTTATTGTTGTATAACAGGGGATAATAAACTGAAATGGAAGCCCACAGACGGAGGCTGGGAGTACCGTGGAATTTCCGTGGTTTTAGAATGGCTGATGCTTATTCTATTTGACATCTTTATGATTACGTTTATTGCCGAATTCAAGCTCATGAAATGTGAAGCACCTAAAATCAGTTTTATTGGATTCGGAGAAACGGACCCTGTTGAAGAAAATGACGATGACGATAATGATAATGATGTAGATGAGCCGAGCAATATTTCAACTGAGGAGGCTACCGAGCTCAATCAAGCCCAATGTGGGATCGGAAGATCTTCTAGCCCTGAGAAGTCGAAGGAGAACAGAAACACTACAGAATATCTTTTTCAACCGTAGTTAGCCTGTAGTTAACTACTACTATAGAAGGCAAAATTATTGTGACATTTAAGCTGGTGATTTAATTCGAACAAAATTGCAACAAATAAATAAAATGTAGCGGCTAATGCATTGCATGTGGGAAATTCATTCAGATGGATTAATTAGCTATCTAAATTAGTTATATAATATTGCAACTATTTATATCAAAAGACGTCATCTCAGCCTTTAGCATTAGAAGAACGTAATTTGACTTTAAATTGTTGACATACAAATGATTCACCATCTAATTTAGAGGTTTTGTAGAGATATCAGACCATAAAAGTGTTATTTATTTAATACTTTCCATATGCCTACTTGCAATCTAACCGCTGCTGTATTATTGGTTTGACAGAATGATTTTATTGTATTTTATTTTATTGCACCATTTTTTCATCAACTTAGATAGTTCTTGATAGGTATCGTCTTAACTAAGCAAGCTCCGTCCATACATAGGACAATGTCAAGGAGTTTATCGAGTCAAAAAGTGAATTTTAGAAGTAGAATACCTCTACAGTACAGTCAACGTTATCAGGATCGTTACAAATGTTCCATTCTGCATCAAACATAAGTCCCTCAGGACAGCGGAAATGTTCACTTGAATTATTCACACATTTAAAGAAATACGAGCAATCTGTAGGGTCTGGATAGTAGGCTTCGTTGCTGGTTTCGTAATCATCGCAAGGGTACGTCGGAATTTTACCCGTACAGTCAATTTCATCTTCATATTCCGCGTTAAAGGGGTCGACACACCCATTGTCCCATTCCGTGTTCAGTTTGAACACTTGGGAATGCGGACAGGACAAACAGGTAGCATGACCGTTCCAGCAGTCGTAGTACCAAGCGCAGTATTTTTCATGTGGGAAGGTCATACTTGTCTCAGGTGGAGAAGGGGGGCATGCAAATCGGTCTGTGCAGGTAATCATTACCGGGGGCTCTATAGTTGTTGGTGGAGTGAAAGTGGAACTAGAAATTGAGGGAGAAACGGATGATGACGAGTAGGAAGTGTAGTCTGCAGTAGTAGTCGAAGATGTAGGGTCTTCCGTTGTTGAAGAAGTGGGTACTTCAGAAGTCGAAGATGTAGGGTCTTCCGTTGTTGAAGAAGTGGGTACTTCAGAAGTCGAAGTGGTCGGGGCTAATGTCGTAGTAGAAGTTGACGTAGTAGGACCTTGCGTTGTTGTAGATGTTGAGGTTGATGTTGGCGCAGTTGAGGTAGAAGTTGTAGGGACCGTTGTGCTTGGCGTTAAAGTTGTCGTCGGCGTTGTTGTGGGCTCGGCAATTTTGAGGATTTTTTTTACCATTAACGCAATGTCAAAGTTTGAATTCAAAGCTGTTGTTACTAAATATTAAATCTTAGAATGTTTCCGCGTGATTTCGTCGATTCGCGTGACGCAACCAGCTACCCTCGCTTCCAAAAAAAACCCTCTAAACCTGTCAGTACATTTGATACCCCTTTTGACATTGCGATAATGCTAGCTTACCGTTATGGGAGGTTCTCCAGCCCAGGGAGGTCTCAAACGATCCCCACAATGTACTTTGTATCCATCATTACATTCATTTGCATCTTCGCCTACATCAAAAAGCGTAGAATATGGGTCACCACAGTCTTTGAAGCTGGGAACGCCCTCAATACATTGTGCATAACACTCGCAAAAGTCTGGATGTGGAAAATTTCCATCAACCGTACAGTCAACTTCGAACGCTTTCTCACATTCGGGATTAATCACTGCTGGAACTACTGAAGTTGATTTCGGTTCGGCAGCTAATTCATCCTCGTATTCGTAGAAATAATCGTCTTCATAATCAGGGGTCCTTCCAACTCCTTTGACTTATTGTAAAAATAAAAATAAATAAGTGTATAATTTAACTAGTTATTTTTTTTAAAAAATCGTTTAGTTTAAATACCTGAAGTAGCCAGGTATACTACAAAGACGAAAATGCAACTTATACTTGAAACAGTCTTCATTTTATCACGGATAGTGAATAAACGATAGGAAAAGCAAATTGCATCAGATTCAGAGCCAGACTTAAGACATGCAACAAATGTTGCTTATCGTGGAAAAGGTGAAGATTTATGGAAACTGTGAAATCCCCCGATACCAAATCAACTATGTTGTTCTTATCTTATGCTGCATTTTATATAGACGGCCAGGAACAGCGAGGATATGACTTTATATGGTAGGCCCATTAAAAGTTTCAGTTATGCCGATTTTTAAACTTAAAATTTCGCTTTGAAGAATATGTGGACCGCTGGTTATGGTT